>JAEMTY010000067.1:0-64813 GCA_020423425.1 Chrysopa pallens
AAAAATTATTTTATATATTTATTATTAATTTTTTTTTATTAATTTATTATTATTTATTTATTACGTTTATTAATTTGTTCAATTAAATTATTATATTAAAATTGTTTATGACTATATGATTATACTTAAATTATCTTGTTGTACCGTTTACTATAAGCTGTATCTAATGATAAAAAGGATTTTCAGTTTTAAGTTGTTTGTTTTTTTAACATGGACTTATTTTTGGGCTTATTCCATAAACTTTCTTTATAAGAAAGTTATAAATATCTTTGCTGGGACCGTCAATGGACTTATTTTAATTGAGTAACATTCATTTTTTTTCCTTATAATAAATTATATTACTTTTAATAATATAATTGTAATGAATTCACTTATCATTATCAGTTAATAATCATTATTAATATTGTTACAATAATTTATAATATGTAACATTATTTTTATAATTACCTTAGTTTTTATAGTTTAATTTACATAATATTACCCATAATAATCATTAATTCATAATTGTAATGCATATAGTCGCTTCAAAGATGTAATAAAAAGTCGCAGAAAAAGCTCATTTCTTTTTAAAAAAATTTTGCATCGTTCTCCTTATATCATATCAATATATTTGCGTACAACTTCTATAAATCAGGTTGGATCATTATCCAATTGGCGCTAGGTATCTGAATTTGCAGATAGAAATCAAAGGAATTTTATAACTAATTTTTCATGTGTGTGGCTTTACGTTGAATACCGTTAAGACAAACGGCCAGCACACGTATGTTTTATCTGGCGGATGTGAGAGGTTTTAAACAAATATGACAGCCCGTCTCTCTCCATTGTTTCGCAATATTTAGAGTATATTCGTTCTAGAAGAAACGAATACCTCTCTTAAATACTCTTCATCAACCTGGTAATTGATTGTATTTCCTCTCTTTTAATTATTATTTTGTAAAATATTATCTATCGTTTTATGTTTTCATATTGTACTTCTTTTCTAATAAACAATCTGTAATTTTTTTATTTACTTATCATATATATTGAATTGAACACCCCAAAAGTGAGCACTGCCCCTAAAAATATCATATACATGGTTTAAGTAAATAAAATATTTTTGGGATCTAGTAGCCTTCTAATAGTGCTAGAGTCTATAATGCGGTTTGCATTATACGACAATGTTAAAATTTAGAATAAGCAAAAAAGCTTTACCTAAGTATTATGTTTTGTAAAGTTAGCTTTTTAGAATACTTTGTATTTACAAGGCAATGTTGCATTAAAAATTGTATAAATGTTTGTACAATTTTACCGATAACGACCGATGTATTATTAATTTCTTTTAAATATTATTAACATTTTATTTTTTTTAATTAAATAATTATGTATACAAATATTGTAATTTAAAAAAAGATAAGTATGCTTTGTTTTTTTATTGAAAAAAAATTCAATTTTAAATAAAGCTTTTATATAAAATGAAATCCATCTAAATTTTAAGCATAATCAGCCCTTCTGATTGTTTACCTTTTTCTTACGCATTATTGCGAAATTTAATTCAAAGTATTTTGTGCATCCCCATGATTAGGGGATGAAATGAAAATGTTTAAGAAAAATACGAATAATATTAATAATTGTTCAACCGTTTTTTCATACAAACACGTCTTAAACGTGTATAACAGACGTCACCCGCATCACTATTTTCAATCTTTTAATTTTTATAATTATTTTTTGTAATTTATTTCAACTACATCCGAATATATTTTATAAATAAATTTATGTTGTGATTGGAGCCGGTAACTTCGTTCTTAATCGAATGACGAAAGTGTGATCAATGAATCGCACCGTCTATTAAAATTGATTAACTGCTGCTGCCTGGATTCAAGACCACATTCTCTCAGTCCAAAAAGTTAATTATTTTATGGAAATCTTGTAACAAAAAAACCTTTCAGTCTAAGTATCCAAACGATTAAAGATGATACTAATTTTATGGAAGGGAAATCTTGTAATAAAAAAG
Source organism: Chrysopa pallens (assembly GCA_020423425.1). Lineage (NCBI taxonomy): Eukaryota > Metazoa > Arthropoda > Insecta > Neuroptera > Chrysopidae > Chrysopa > Chrysopa pallens. The sequence goes on from JAEMTY010000067.1 coordinate 1,991, forward strand.
CAGAAAAATAAAACTAAATTAACATCAAACGCGTTACAAAAATTTATTATTTTCATTAAAGTAAATCTTAAATATTGAATAAAATCATGGATAAAATTTTTTTTTGTTTCATTAACAATTTTATTACTCTATTTTTTATTGATACTATTGACTCAAGTGTCTAAAGAATTTATTATTTTAATATATATAGGTACAGCATATTAAATAATGATATATATTATATGACAGTTTATATATCAATAAAGTATATCATCGATTAAGGATAAACATAATAATTATTATTATTAATTCATAATTTCTTATTATTATCTCAATTAAATATTTTTTAATTTACATAATAAATTTTATTATATACATTACGGACTAAATATAAAATAAATATACGTTTAAATAGAACTATAAAGTCTATAGTTTTCTTAACTGACCTCACTCAGAGATCAACAATAAAATGAACCTTCCTTACTTGCATAGAAAAAACAAAAGAAGTGGCAATTGTGCATTGTACATTCACATAAAAAAATTTTCTATTTTTTCTGGTTATAATTTCACATTTCAAAACCGCAAAAGCCGTGGGAAGGGTTGCTATTTAACCAAAATATACATAGAAATTCCTGAATGTAACAAACTAACAAATTTTAATGAAAATCATGAAATTCGGACAACTCAAGTTACAGAGTAACAAGCATACATACACAGATACATCAGTAAATAAATCACTGGTGCATACAAACAAAATTTCAAAATCTTCTAGTAAAAATTTCATTTGGTTGGGAAATATATATATATGTTCAACATTATTAAAAGCCGAGTGCAATTAGGTTTTTACGGTGGAACCTACTTATAATAGTGGACAGATTTCATTGTTCTATGGATTTTTAAATTCCTAACACTATTAAATAAAGAGTGGGGGGACGTGATTGGTTAAATACTAATTTATAAACTATAAAATTGAGAAAACACTTGAGATAATGACAACTCTTTACTGACTTTTAACTTGATTTCGAAAAGATTCAGATAGTTTTCCCCAAATTATATTTCGTGTTCTTATTACTCCACATTAAATGCCAGTATTTTAATTCTGCTAAAACTAAATGTAACTTTCAATGAGTTATATAATTTGATTAATATTCCATTTGTAGTAATAAAAAACAAATTTTTATAAATTCTTTGATAAAATGTAAGGTTTTCGAAATATTCATAAAAATTTCAAAACATTTTTTTAGTGTTAAATCGGCATTTTAAAATCACAGATAACTGAGAAAAGTAGTCTTTTTCAAAAAAACTTTATGGGACATTTTTTTTTTTTTAAATTAGTCATTTTATCGATTTCAGTTTTAATTTAAAGGTCGGGATTTAAACCTCTTAGGTGGGGTAGATTTTTCCACATTTTCAAAATCGCGGGAATATGTAAACTTTTTATTATAAGGCATTGGGAACTTAACAAAAAAAAAAAAAAAAAAATTTTCAGAACTTTTTTTTTCAGAACGTTTTACAATTTTAAAAGTTGACTGTAGTCAACTTTGCGGTAATTGACTGTATTCTTTGGCCGTAGATCGTGCACAATTATTATTCTTCAAGTAATATCGTTTGTCGATTATAAATTGAGTTTTAAAGTACGATATAATTATTAACAAATACGTTTCTTTATAATATTGATCAAGTAAATAAGAATATTATTCATAAACAAATATTGAATTACTATGGTAAATATTTTTACAAAAAATTCCCGAATATTTGACGTAAATTGTGACAAACATATTATATAGTCTGGTCTCGTTAAAACGCGTTAACATATAATACTTATGATAGTTTAAATATGAGCGATGGATCATTTGATTCAGAACTAGGTAAGAGTTATGAGTGAATATTCAAAAAATCAAAGCACCTACTTTTACGAGAATATTCCTAAACCTGGTTGTTAAATCATTTGTTGAATATTGAACTATTTACACGCGTAATTAAATTATTGGTAATGATCATACAGAAAAAAAAGTGCTTTTAATGCTAACTACTGAAGATAATAACCAACAGAGTTAATTGTTTAGATACTCAAAATATGATTTAATTTCATAGTTTGGACTATTATTAATTAGAATTCATAAAATACTATAAGTATCCAGTCTATATCGAGTTGTATATACATATATACTAATAATATGTATTGTAATTAACCTGTATGTTTGCCAAATTTGAGTTGAAATTGTGAAGAACTCCAACATTTTATTAAGGATCAATGTGTTTCTATAAACACCTGAAAAACTTCGCTTGTGCGATGAATATTTGGTAGAGGTACAAACTTTTGATTAAAATTAATATACACTGACATATTATGTATGTCGAGTATAAAAAAAATAAAAACGCAAAAAATATATGATTTGCTTTGGACCAACAGATTTATCCATTCGCTTGAAAGAGTAACATCATTACCATAGATACAGTCTAAGTGGAATGAATAACGGCATGGTATATCGATTAACAAAGCACATCCAGCAAATTATTCCGCATGTATATACTGGAACTAAACAACATAAAAGTGGAGTTCCGATGTTTATTAACAGATGAACTCCATATTCTAGGGAAATACTTAAGAATATTATCATAACAGTTTATTTTTAAGAACAAGTTCTTGGTGAAACACGTCTTATATGTCGCAGTGAAAGCAACATTGGCTACCAGACGATAGAGTGACAATTGTCATGTATTTGTTCGGTATTTTGGTTCCTTCAATTTCAATAGCTGGTTTCCATCAAAATCAATACCATGTTAATAGTTCGAATATGACTATTTTAAATGAGATGAGAATAAGGGAAATTTTCAGCCGAGCAGAAAACATTTTTAACGGTTGAGAACTAACCTTGTTACAATTGTTATCAATAATTATCAGGTAATAATAACATTAGATAAAAATAAATAAAATATTTAAAAATAAATAACAGCTGTGTAAGTGTAATTATTATTTTTTAAATATTTCTATGAAAATTATACGTTATTTTATAAACATTTATTTATTTCATTAAAATTAATATTCATTACTAGTTATATATTTGATTAATGAAAGTATTCTTAAATTACACATTTATAGTATTAATGATAACTGCCAACATACAGGTTAGACTACACAAGGTCCCTTAATCTAATGTAATGATTTATATTAATTTTTAATAACTAAACATTAAATAGCTCATTAAATTCAAACATTCAATATCGAATATGCATTCCCACATTTAGTGAGAAATTTTTGAAGGAAACTCAACCTGTTTAAAATATAATCAAACACGTTTATTTTTTCGTTTATAGTACCTAAGTTAATCATTTACCTCTACCAACAGTTCTTATTATCTGCTAATAATCAACATACTCATGGACATTTGATATTTCAACTTCAATATAGTTAATCCATCGTCAGTATGAATTATAAAATTATTAATAATTATTGGCCAAAGAAAATGAAAACGAAATTTTAAATTAAAAAGTTAACAAAAACTCAAATCGTCAGTAAAATGTACACTTTACAGCACGTAATCAACTGACTATACCCTAATCTGCGCTTGATTCAATTCAACTATCGATTTTTTCGTTTATACATTCTGATCAGCTATCCTTTACGTGCGGCACGGCACCAAATAAAGGTAAGATTTGGTGGAAGTACTCAACAGGAGGTAAGGTATCTCGCATATCTTAATCTGACGCGGTCGAGTAAATTCAACAATCTTTGCTAGAGATTTCGCTCAACATCCAATCCACAATACGCTAGCTCTATGGGAAGCGAAATCAGAAAATAACGAATCAATCATAAAGTAAGTGCTTAAAATAGTATTGGATGTAAATATTCTGATAAATTAATACGATAAACAACAATATAGAATGAATAATAATTGTTTTTAAACAGCTAAAAAAAGTACATTTTTGTTAGAAAATTCAATATACATACGTTAAAAAACTTCATTTAATGTCATTTTAAATTAAAAAATACCTACATGCAACAGAAGATATTTGTTATTTTAATGTAAAACCAAATCCGGTTTTACATTCATCTATATTAATTCATTTGACTACCAAAAAGTGTTTAAATTTTGATTTTTATTATTATTAATCGTACAAATAACCATTAATGGAACAATTTCATTAATAAAAAAAATAGCGTGTATATCTTTATCCACTAGATTCAGGTGAAAGATGAAAATTATAGTCGTAAGAGATTTTATTTTATATTAAATCTCCCATACATACATTGGACAGTTATTGGGAATATATATAATAAACCAGAAACGTAAATACGAAAATATTGTATTGTATTGTCACACAATTCTTAATTATATTTCAATTCTTTTTTTTTTTTTTTTAGAGAATATTTCTTGCAAAGAAAATTATCTTCATTAAGTGTTTCAAATGATAATTAATGACAGCAGTAATCATTTTGTTGTTGAATATAAGAGCGAGGAGTAAATTATATTTCAATTGTTTAAAAATTATTTTAATTTCAAATTTTTTAATTTGTTTCGATTAAAAAGATACTAAATGAATATATTATGCTAAATGAACACTTTCGTCGACGCGGCCTTCAATGTTTTATCCCTCCCGAAACTGCTCAACGTGGCTAAAGAAGTTTTCTCTTCAAAAATTTTTAAATTTCATAACAAGTTTTAATAATTGCATGAAGATCATATCAAAATTCAAATTTGAGATAAGGAACGATTATTTTTAATATCATATTTTGAATATGGTATGGTGCATAAAAGTTATGATATTATTAAATGAATAATGTTTTATTTGATCACAACTTCTTTTTTTGTATTAAATTTCTATTTGCAATCTGTAAGTCCAATAATCAGATACGTGAACGATGATCATAAAAAAATTAATTAATACTCATGAAATCAAAAAATGCAACGACCTAAATCTTCAACGCTTAGTTAAAATTCTAATATACACTTATTTTATGGTGTATTTTATAATTTTTTCACATTAAGGGGATATTCTGGTCTAGAAAATTGAAAATATCAATTTTTTTTTTTGCATATTTTCAAAGCTTAGACTTTCAAAAATAAGCTCTTAAAAGGATTTTTCAAAATTCGAATTATTTTGAGAGATACAGTGGATTTTGTGACGCGGCACTTAACCCGGCCGAGCGGAGTGATGAAACTTACGCGTTTTTCTCAAAACTCCTTTTGTTGAGGTGGTTGACACGATATCTCAAGTTCTATCTGACCGATTCCTTTGAAATTTTGTGAGAATCTTCTTCATACATGTCTTTATCACTGGAGGAATTTGAAATATTTTTAAAAAATTCGTAAAGGTCGAAAAACAGGGGTAAAAAAAAAATTTTTTTTTTCAAGTAGACGCCATTTTGTGAATTATTTTTTTTTAAAAAGAATGTTTTAGATAGATCAACAAAATTAATTTTGATAAACAACTCAACACATTATAACAATCGGGTATTTAATGTTTTAAATAGATTAAAAAAAATGAAAATAGGTAAGCGTTTTGATCTCACAAGTATATATATGTGCTGACGTTGTAATATTGAATAAATTTTTACACAGAACTTAAAAAACACAAACTGGCACTTATACCGGGAATCACTGGCATATGATGTGTCTTTAAAATCTACATGGTAAATGTAATTACTGAAATCTTAGTCTGTGTGTTTCTTCAAGTTTTTCTGCTAATGAATTTGTATGTATTTCTAGCCTTTCCAAATATTTTACACTATATTTCACTTATCACTGTGCTCACTCTTAGGTACTTACAAATTTCACTATTTGGTATGAAATATTATTGTGATCATCTCATAATATGTTGCTGTGGTCATCTCATAAGTCAAGATTGATTTACGTATTAACATACAAAATGAGTTTAAATTCGTGAATGAAAAAATCGATACATTGGGTCCAATGGATCTTTAACCCAACTTTCAAACTATAAAAGGTAGAAGAAAAATTCAAATACAAAAAATATTTATTTCTTTAAAAAAACAACTTTTGTTGGAAAAATTTTTTCGTAAAATGTTAGAATTCACCACAATTTAAGCTGAAATTTAGCTAATTATGACATATACCTTTATCATTAATTTTTATAAAACAATGACTAATCTAGAAGGAACCAAAAAACCTTTGAGAAATAATACATATGATATTTCAAACAAAGATTAAAATATTCCACAACTGATTCACAATTAAGAAAACAATTTTGAAGTAATATTTAGAAATCATTTTGAATCATCTGCAGACTATTATAGAATCAAACAATAACTTTAATAGATCTGTTTCAAGTTGTTTAACGAACTTTAAAAATTCAATTAACTATAAATTAAGTGGAACAAATATAATTATTCCCTCTAAAAATAATAAAAGTTGATTTAAGAGTTTTTTTTTTTTAATTCACATACTTCGAATCGTCTGTAAATAAAAACTATCTATCTTATATATATATAGTCTTCCATGATTTTTAGAGAGCATATGGCTTAGCTCAGCTTTTGTACGCACACAACCAATAACAAATCGTTTCAAATCTACTTCAATTAAAAAAAATCTATTTAAGGAAATTATTAATTTTTTAACTGAAAACTTCATTTTGGATTTCTATATACATTTTTCATATTTTTAGCTTTCGAGGTGAACAGTTTTATTGTTTTTAAACTAAAATAAAGAACATGTATAGTTAAACTCAAAAAAAGCACCGAATCTTCATTTTTTAAATTACAAAATACCCAAAAAATTATAAAATATACCATAAATCGGCGTATTTTGTTATTTTAAATAAACAAGAAACATTCATTCGGCGCGTTTTTTTTGTGAATTGACTGTATATATAAATACACAAACGTTGCTACTATCCCACGTACAATGTCGCCACTCTAAGTAAAGCCACCTCCTAAACTGTTGTCTAATATCAGCATAAATCAATTCGGTTCTAATATAGGTAGCATTATAATATATATTGTATGAATATTATCATTTAAAAAAAAAAGTATTTTAAGAAAACGTCAATTGAATTATTTCCATCCCGAAAATAGAAAGAATAAAAGCACAATATATCTAGTAGATCTTCCGATTTTGTAACTTTTCTATGTAATTCAAACAAAGTCAAATGTACAAAGCCAAATAATTTCGTGTATCCATCATGCAATCGAGAGTGAGTTTATTAAAAAATCGTATCGAATAATACTTTTAGTTGTACTAAATTTCCCACGCAATTTTTCCAATTTCTATATAAACCTTCCAAGAAGAAATTTCATGTATCATAGAGGACACAAATGAGTGAATGTGAATATAATTTTTTGTTATGGTATGTGCTCAGAACGACGTATGACGTACTAGTTGATATCCAATTTAGACGCATATATAAGTTTTTATGTATATTAATGTGTCTATGCTGAGATTAAGTAAAATTTAAAGGGAAACCAAATGTTTGGAGTGACAAAACAACTTTAAATTATTTGATGGACGTTTCGTTCCATTCATTGACAATTAATTGAGACAAAACAACCAAATTTCTAGTTGCTGAAGAAGTCCCAATAAAAGAGACGAAACGTCCAACGTTAAAATCACTCCAAACGTCCTCTCCAAGACTCATGAAAATACGGGAATTGGTTATAAAATGAAACGCACTAAATCGTAAAATAATTTGTTATTAAGGAGTTTTTAAAAAATATCTATAATTTGAAGAAACGTCAAATGAAAAATATGATTATTTGTATTCTTAAATGAATCCATATTTATTATCGCTAAAAATTTCGAAACTGCCTTAGTGCACATCTACACAACTATAGAAATCTCAATAAAAATTTCAGTTTTTTAGATCTTATCGTTTCGAAAGAAATACGATGAGTGTGTCAATCAGTGAGTGTTTTTCTGTTTTATATATAATAAACATAATGCTAGAATTTGCTTATCGAAGTAACCGCCTTTATTTTCAAAACAAGCGCAACGTTTACAATAAATTATGTATAGAAAGATAAATGATATTTTATTTTATTTTTTATGTAATAATTATAATAATAATAACATTTAATAATATTTATTGTGATTTACCATAAAACTCTTGAAGGAAGTTGATGAATACGGTCGAATGATAACGGAAATGTTATATTCAAGAGGGCATATAGGTACATTATAAACACACATGAACTAATAATATAATAATTATATAGCGTTAGATTTCAAAAATAAAAATCCTCAAACTTATTATGTTTTTAAAAGAGTTTTTTTTTAGATGTTCAAGCTTGCTACTACATAAAATAATATCATACCCTTTTTTTATTTTCAAAAGTGACAGTCAACACAACGTAATTATATTGTAACTATTTTTACAACAACAAAAAATGTAATTATAGTTTTTAGTGTACCGTACCAAAAGAAAAGAAAAAAAAATTGAAGTTCATATACTTAACTCTCCTCAAGTAAATCTATTTCAATAACCAAAAAATATGTGTACATTCTAGAACATAATTAACAATCACCAATAATTTATTTTTATACTCGATGTACATAATATGTCAGATATTAATTTTAGTCTAAAATTTGTAACGCTACCTAGTATTCAACGCCCGCATACCCGTCAAAAACAAAAAGGCATAAAAATTATTCGTTTTCTACATAATTGGGACGAAAAATTACTACAACGCGGCAATTATACATACAGATATGTCTCTAAAAACGATGGATTTGGGTTCTTAAAACGCAAAGATATGTCAAAATATGGGGTTCACAAAATCAGCGCAATAACAAGAACTTCCTACAGATGGGAAATATTTATAAGCAAATGGCAATAAGACGGCCTGTTAGTTTTGAAGTTTACTCTGCTTATAATACGATGTGAACACCCAACAGATATAGATCGATGTGCTTCGATTCAAGTGTTACAGCGCCATCTATTTTGGAGTAGAACAAACGATTCATTTTCTATACTCAAAATGTACCACTTATCGATATCACTTAATCTATGAATTGAGTTTGAGCCGTAATTCCATAGCCTGCTGTATATAAATTAATGTTCCACAAATCAAGAAACTATCTTAAGCATTATTTGGAAAATTGATAAGAATTTTGGTTTTTTCTATGCTTCAAATACTCCAAAACGGAGTTTCATCAAAGTATCACGAACAGGGTGCGAAATTATTTTATTGTTTTCATAAAACGAATAAAATAGTAAAAAGAAGCCAAATAGTATACAAAAAAGTATGCAATCTGTATTATATGCAACAAATAACTAAATTATAGTAAAAATAAAAATTATTCGCGTACTAAATTTCCGATCCAATTCCTTTAATAAGGTTTCGGATCACTTACTGAGTAAAAAATCACCAAATACGGGATAAATTCTGTTGGAGCTTCAGACGTTTTCTTGAATTAAATGTTTTTGGCCGATATTTCGGAAACTATGTACTTTACATTTAATGAACCAGTTTTTATATCTTTTTCGATATTTTTTATCTCGGCCCATAACTCTTCAAATATATTGGATCAATCAATAAAACACATCAATTCATTTTTAAAAATAAATTTATTTTCTACAACTTTTGTTTCTAATGTCGTTACGTTTTGAGTTATAGGACGTTTATTCTCTACAAAAATGGTCAGAATGCTATTGCTCTAAAGTGTATAGTTTCCGAGATATCAGCCAAAAAAGATGGCGTCTGAAGTTCCACCGGAACTTGCCCCACATTTTGTGATTTTATACTCAGTTAGTGATCCAAAACCTACATTCAGTTAATGATCCAAAAAAAATTGGATCAGAAATTTTGTGCAAGGTTGACCACAAAAGGTATTTTAGTTTAAAGGTAAAGGTACTGTAGTAACTGATATTTAGCAACTTTATTTCTCCAAGAAGAAATTTGAATAATTTCCTAAGAAAATCTGATATGGACTCGACTCTAACTTTTCCATTACAATTACTATAAGCATTAACGGGTTTATTCAACAGCAGTTAGAATTACACTCTTTTATGAAATATCTTTCAGTATTACCACGAAAAGGGAGAACTTGTCGAAGAGTTTTTCGCGAAAAAATCATTTCTAAATACTTGCATACGAAATTTCATAACATTTGGATAAGTATTTTTTTATTTATTTGTGCGCGAAAATTCAAAGATATTAGCCTAGATAAGATACTAGAAGAACCTAGAATTTCAAGTTTACAAGGTTTATGTCATAAAAAGTAATAAATAATATACTGAAACATTTGTATGAGTTAAAAAATTTTTACTGTATAAGAAATCTGGATTAGTGCTTTGTATATAATGCGATATCTCGTAAAATATCAGATTCTTTCAATTAAGAATTTAAAACAGTCTTAATAAATTTTATTTGTAACCAGACTATTTAATATTCATTCAATCCATACTTAACAAGAAAGAAATTGCGATTTAGATTTTCAAATAAAACAATTACAATCACAACCATGAACCTTCTTATCTTACCCATTTACAAACTTAATCGAATTTTATTTTTTTAGAGGGGTTAAAATAACTTTAAAAAAACTCATTTTTCAAGGAGTGTCGGTATATAATTTGGTTCATTACAACATGCATTGTTTAAATTTAGTTGAAGATTGAAATTTAATTGAACTGCGATGATTTTAACCTACAATCTATCCTCGATATGTGTTTTTTTAAATCGAACATACTTGTTACTATAAATTTTCGAATAATCTGATAATGTTTGAAAGAAACTTAAAAACGCATGTAGTTAGATTAAGATTAAAGAAAAAAAATCGTAAGAAATAAGCATTTTTTGTATTTGAATTTTTTTTCTAATTTTTTTTTTTTAAGACTCGTCAAAGATCCATTTTGGCCCAATGGACCGATTTTGCTCATTCGCGAACTTAAACTCACTTTTTATGTTTAAAATACGCAACCAAAATTTCAGCTAACTATCTTTTTTTGTTTTTGAGTGATCGTGATGACGGACGAATCGGCAGACATTGGGCTATTTAGGGATTTCTATGAATACCTATACCAAAATCATGTTTGTGTGTTCAATATTAATTAGCGTAAAAACTTTAGACTAAAATTAAAATACATTAATTAAACATTATTTAAGCATAATATTTCATTTTTCTTGTACTTTTCATTGCTTCGAATTGTCACTTGCAATAAGGCATCGTAAAATATGAATGAATACAAAAAAAATTTTATGAAAAAACTTGTAAGCTTTATCGACCCATAAGATTCACAGGACTTGAAATTTTAATTTTTCGAACACATTTCTTATGATCACACTCATGCAGCATAAGCGAAAAATATTCAAACTTCACAGATTTAGGCAATTTTAAGTATTACTTTTTTCTATAATTTTATCGAAATATTTTTTTTTCTATAATTTCTATCGATGTTAATAGATCCAAGCTATAATTAACATGGAATAATCTTTCTAAACCTAAAACTTTGTGATTGTATAATTTAAATACAGTCGAAACCCTTTTTTATCTGAGCCTCAGGCATAAAACTTTTTTAAGCATAGCCCTGCTAAAAAAGTTATATATCGAGTATCGAAAAACTACTAAAATCAATTGTATATATAGCTCATTTCTTGAAAGGGAAGGAATATCTTTTAGTAGTAATTAAAATTTTTTCACATTCTGCTGATAATTCAAATTATTGTTGTCGTAAAATAAGTCCAATTTAAAAAATAAGTAAAACTTCCTGTCAAATATACCATGAAGTTTAGGGTAAATTTATTTTTTTGATACGAATCAACAACACACACCAAACAAGTCAATCAGAAATTTAATTATTCTTCGCAAGACAAGTATTGTAATCTATTAGATTGGAATACCTTTTTTTTTAACTTTTAGTATAAAGATAATGTTTAAGTGTTTTAAAATGAATTTATCATTAGTTTTGTCAGGTGTACTTCCACTCAAAACAACATGTGATCTATGTACATTTAGTGTTTGATGTTCATTAAGTTTACTACCGTTTCGTTCGTTATTCTCTTATTAAAATTATTTTCTTTCAGGTATTCAGTGAAGAAAATATTAATCGAATACTTTTCAATTTTAGACCAGGGGGTAGAAGGTAGAATAGGTTTAAAAATGGTAAAAAGTGAAAAAAAAAAATTATAGTAGTATGAAACCCATTGGGAACGGAAGAGAATATAACAAAAATGAAAGGAAGGTGGAAAAGAGTGAGTTTTTGAGTGTAAAACACGGTTTATCTCGATTTTCGACAAAACTACAAGTCCCATGGAAAAAAACTTTTGTATTTACACTTTTTTCACATAACCTCAAAATTTATATGAAAAATTGAAATAACCTTTCTTTTTCTATCTTTTACAAAAAAAAATTTTTTGTCGCGAAATTTGGTGAAAACTTAAAGTTTACTGTTCCAAATACACTGTAATTTTTTTTTGATTTAAACATTCATTTTTTCACCTTATTTTAAATAAATGTCGAAAAATCACCGTAATTTTTAATCCAAAAAATCTGAAGTTATGTGAAAAAATATATAATTTTGAATTTTTGTAGATTTGCCGTAAATCTCACTTCCCGACTTCAGATCGCCCGAAAATAATTTTGCCTTATTATATTCTCTTCTGTTTCCAATGGGTTTCATCCTACTTAATTTTTTTTCACTTTTTACCATTTTTAAAGGCTTGGATAAAGCTAAGAAAATGATGAAAACAGTTATGGCTTACTTATGCTGACAAGAAAGATAAGATAATAAAAAAGTACAAAAATTTTTTGATTACGTAACACTTGAACGGCTCCCCTACTATTCATTTGTATATAAAAAAAAATACGTAAATTATACAATAAGTTGTAACTTGTGTACAGCGAAACATACATTATGGTTAAAAAATCTATTTCAAGAATTTTAAGAATTATATAAAGCCAATAAATTTGATTGAATGTGTTGAGTATGTTTTATCTACTTAATATTTTTGACCGGATATATATTTTTCATAAACTGTTTTGTATACAGATTTTATGTGAATTATTAGATAACTATAAAATGGGTATTGGATATTTTGACGATATTATTTTATAACAACTTAACGCAACTAATAAAACTATCAACAATACTTTAAATTAAAATGTATTTCATGAAAGAATAATGATTAAAATCGGTAACAATTTATTATGATGTGTTATTGAAAGTGAACGGCATGCATGCCATCCATATTACTTGTTAATATTTATGCTTTAAACAGGGCATTAATTAGGCGGCCGGAACATGATTATTCGTTTATATTTATTTATAAATACGTATTTAGACTGCAAAGTAGTCATCATCAGTATGAATTAGCTAATTGTAATGATTCTCTGAGGAGATGTTACTCGTTGCTAATTTGGTTTGCACACAATTCATACTGATGATGACTACTTTGTAGTCGAAATACGTATTTATAAAATACAAAATAATTTGATCTAGGAAATTGGGGAAACAATCGAAATTTTTTCAAAAAATCCTAGAGTTCTCATTAATAATTATAAAATTTGGAGTACTTGCTTTTTTTATAGTGATTGGGAAAATCCCAACAAAGATGGAAAAATCAAAATGAATAGTCGAAATCCATGATTTGAAATAGCCATGAGGTAAATTTTAACTAAGAACGCTCATGTATTAGATAACATCGTTAGTGCTAAATTTATCTTACAAATAAATAAACTTTGTAAAAACTTTTAAGTTAGTTAAACGAAAGACTAAGTTAAATTACCTTTATTAAGGGTGTTTACTTTATCTTAAGAACTAAATTCCCTAAGTTTTCTTGGTTTTCCAGACACTGGTTTGAATTGTTCCTACTACTAGAAAAAGTTTGAGGAAAAATGTAGTTTATTAGTGATTTCGTGCAAAAAATAATTTTTTATAGATTCGTGCGATCCCAAAAATAACTAATGAGAAAAATTTAATGAGACAATTTGTTTGATCCTCAGCAAAAATTTAAAAATACTGTAAAAACAGTTTTTTTGAAAATAGAAAGAATTTCTTTTAAAGCTCACTGTATGTGCAAGAGTTCATTGATTATATTTTCAAAGACCAACATTTTAGGAGCACAATTATTTGAAACTAAGAGCTTTAACAAAATTAACAATTGACGAAAATAAAATTCTTTAATAGCTTTCGCGAAAATGTCTTATCGATATGGAAAAAAAATTAATTTGTTTTTACGGTTTTTCATGTTGAATTATTTGGAAGTTTTTGGTCTTTAAAAGAAGAAAAACGAATGCATATCAACTTATTACTGTATTATAGATCGATTAAGCGTTTCGGCAAATTTCGTAGTTAGGCAGACGATTTTGTAAAACATCGTAAAAATAATTTTTACAGGCTTCTTAAAGAAATATATCAAAATTATTTTAATAAAATTTGATAAATTCTTTGAGTATTCCATAACTTTTACCTAGAAAAATTAAAATACTTCAATCATGTGTTTGTTAATATTTTTAGTTATGAATATTAAGAAACGCATTTATTTATCGACAAAATATTGTAATTACGAATGATTGAAATCTTATAAATTTTTAGATGGATTGAAACATTGTAATTTCAAATTATATTTACTATATTTGAAGAGAATTTTCATTTTATTTTTTGTAGAAAAAATAACGAGATTATCTACTCAAATGACAAAGAAACTTTTAGTATTAACAGTTTACCAAACATTTTTGTTGATGCAAACACTAGGAACTGATATTAGTGTTTTCTAATTGATAGCAATCGTTTATACTCTTTAAAGCCATTCTACATAGTCGGATGGTTGTTGTTGCAGGCGCATTGAACTCAATTTTGGCACACATAAATGACAAATATCAAAAACCGCTAGTAATGCGCTTGCGTACGATCCCCCACAAGTGACTAAAAACTGTAGAAAACTGTAAAACTGGATTTTAGGTCCCGTTATACATCGAAGTGGAATCAATTTCAGTCCAGCCACTAAAAAAATACAAAAACACCCATATACTTATTATTTAACAAATTATTATTTTTGGATTCTCCTCGTTGGGAAGAACGTCGTGTTGGATCTTGCGAGTCATACCTCGACCACTTATGTTTAATTTATGTTTTAGTCGAAGATTGTCACCCAAGCCTGAACTATTTTTAAAAAATTTAATGCCATCTAGAAAATAGTTTAAAATCAATAACAAAAATTTACCCGAACAGGCGCAGATGGAACTGAGATAATGCGAAAAGGTATAAAATAATTATAAATGCGAATTACTAATATATCATTTATCAATTTATTTAAAAGTCATAATTTAGTGTAATAATTTACTATAATTTTTTATACAAAAAATAAATAAATTTATCCGGCCAATAAAAAATATAACATTCATTGCTGCAATAAACCAATCAAATTGAAATAAATTTTATTGAAAAATAAATGGATAATAAAATTAAAAAAAAAATACATTAGAATGTGTACTAAAAATAAACAATTATAAAATAGTTTACCTTTGGTATGATACGATGAAATGTGACCGTTTTACGAGTTTTGAACCCAGTGGCATTTTTCGCCGGACTGGGTTCATAAAAGTTTTGATCTTCCAGATTAAAATCGTAAGATTCGAATGGCTCCAACTCCATTCTCACCTCACTCTGAAAAATAAAATAGAATATATTAAAATATTATTTTGTATAACAGTTCCAAATTAATATTTTGTTTTAAGGATGTTTGCAAGTATCGGAAAAAGTGTATGGAATGGATTATATTTTAATTGACGATTATACTTTAAAAAATTTAAAAAATTTAGTTCTAATTAAGTTTTATTAAATCTTAGGCTCGTAATTTACAAAATTATAATTAATTTTTCTATTTTCAACGAAGTGGAAATTATCTTGAATTCAACTTCAAACAGAAAAATATATTCGATTTTTTTAAACTGTAACTTATGGTTAAATTATTTCAGAATACATTACGAATAGTTAGGAGAATGATTTCATATTTTTTTCTTTTATAAATTTAATTTATTTTCATACATTAATTCAATACAATCGTATATTATTTTATTGTATGAAATCTAGTCATCACTGTAAAATAGTTATTTAATTAAAATGTTGGTACAATTGTCAAAGATAATATATTGCCCTCTCTTTGATACATAGTGTTTGTAATAACATACGTTCTTTATCTATAAGTTGTTAAATTTAAACCATATCATTTAAAAATACTGGTTAAGATTTTTTTAATTAATTATTCAAATTCTTAAATTGCTTAAATTAATTAATTTTTTTTTTCACAATGTTTATTGAAACGAATTAAAACGATTACAATGTGAGTTAAAACGAACAACTGCTTGTGACTATAGATCTCAGAAGACGACAGTGTTGCCGGACTTTCATATGCACTAATTAAATTTTCCATTAAAATCGACATTATCATCCAGTTTTTAATATTTTTCTCGAAAGCCATTAGATGAATTTTGATTTATTTCCATGAGTACAATTTACTTATTATAAAAGTTTGAATTTGTTGTTGGTAGCTTTGTTCAGTTAATAAAAATAAATTTAATCAGTTCGGCTAACGAATCTCCATAAGATTACATGTAAAATTACAGTACTTGAAAATTGTGATAACATTTTAACAGTTTAGTGAAGCGCTTTGTAATTTAGAATTGAATGATGAACGTTTTTCTAAATTTTCATTATTGTTCCCAACTTTATTCTGTGGAAATTGTCACAGCAACGCGTGACCTGGTCTGCTACTCATTTATAGATGGTGATATACAAAGTATTTAAACTTCTTTGTTTGAGGCGATTTTTACAAATTCATTTTGCATTGGATTTCAGTATAGTTTCAAAACGGTTCCATATTAATTTAAAGAAAAAATTTCAAAACTAACTAAAAAGATAACTTTGAATTAAAAGCTTTTACAATTACCTTTCAAAGACGGAACCATTCTTCAAATTATTTATAGAAATTTAAATTTACTTTTTTTATGTTTTTGAAGACGGTTCTATTTTTTGAAAATTTTTATTGAAATACATCTTTATGATAACTATAAATTCTACCAGAAAAAAAGGAGGGTATGCATCTTAACATAAACGCACTTTTAAGATTAATATTTTCCGAAAATTACAATTTAAGCAGGACAACAATTTAAATATAATTTACGTGAACATAGGATAATTTACAGCATTATGAACTTCAAGTATTAAAATATAAACGTATGTATTAATATGGTTAATATAGATGTAACCGTATAATGATGAGACCACAAAGACCAGAAGAACACAACAGCACAAAGAGGTCGTTTTAGGTTACTCGATTAATAATTGAAATGAACAACAACGATGGTCATGTTTGTTATTGATGAGAACTTGATCATAGCCACCAAGTATGGTATTTGATTTTTAAAACATCTTGATAGTTCTTTCTTTCTGATGAGTTTCTTGTAGTTGTTTTACCACATTGAATATATAAACCAATAAACCTAAATTCATTGATCCATTGATTCAATATATTTATTTTGTTACTAGGAGCCCGGTCTGTCCTCAAACGTGCGCTTTTAGCATTTATTGTTCTAGAACTTCGTTAGAACTTCGACACAAATTAGTGAAAAGATCTACAAATTGCTTAACAAATAAGAACTTTGAGCTAGAAGTGAAAGGATCCGTTCTGATACCAACCCATCGTAATAAATATCGTTGTGTGGTGACGGTAGAATTCAAGCGATAGCTTGAGTAAACTACGTTCATTGCAGTTACAAAACTAGCCAAATAACCTTAGTACATAGAAGCGCAGATCCAGAGTTTTAAGAAAAACTTTTATATTTTTCAACAAGCTTGAAAAAATTATCCACATATATGATGATTCAATTTTTTTTTATTACTCCATTTTAAGTGTTTTACTTCACGAACAGGGTTCTAAAGCTTTTTTTTCTTTTTAATCTTTAAAAATGAGCAAATAAAATCCTAATTAAACAATGATAGTTATACTTAAAAACGACTTCAACTAAGTATCTCTATAGAGATTATGATTAAAATTTAATTTAAAAAAAAAAAAGAGATAGTAAATAATATTTTATAACCTTTATTTCTTCATTTTTAAATAAATTTTCGAATTTTGATACGAGCCTAGTTTCAAATTTTGATGTAAAATCTAAATCAAATTCAGCCATCTACCCAAAAACTATAAATTTCATTAACATATCACTCATGCAATGTGGCATTTTAGTTATAAATAATCAAATTTCATTTAAAATATATATACATATATATGGTTTGGGGGGGCCATGAGCCCCCTGTGAATACGCTTGACTGTACTCTTCGTATGTATTAACATACTATTAGCTAGAAAATTTCAATCGTTCACATATTTGCATGTACAGTTAATTATATAAATTTTGTCAAAAAAAAACAAAAAAATTGATTTACCGTTAGTTATTCTTAAAAGACTTATAGTTTCGCTAGCTTTTTTTGTAGATCTATTTAAGCCAATAATTTATGTCATAAATTGTTTCAAATTATATCAAACAGATTAGGTAGCAGACAATAACTAAAAACGGTCATTTCAAACCGATACATTTACCGAATTCTTTCACAAAACCAAGCAAACACTATAATATTCATGAATTAAACGCATGCCATCGTCAAAATTTCACATTTTCTTCGATGCAAAACAAATGTAAAATCCGTGCATAGCTTATCGAGATCAACGAGAATATACAGACAGTCAAAGAAAAAAAGGTAGTTAAATTTATACTATGTACCTATAGATTTAAGTCATCTACCAATCGATCATTTTTCACACTGGTAAAATATAATTGTAAGTCTTCTTTTCATTACGGAATTTTATATAAAAGCTGGTAAATTGAGATTGAATTATAGATTATTATTTTTTTGAAAATATTTTTATTTTTTTTTATTTTTACACAGAATATTATTAACTGAATGGCAAATTCTAGCGTTAAGTTTAATATAGGGATGTTGATATTAAAAAAAAGTTTATCGATATTTAAAGTAACTACCAATATATATCTGTTTACCCAATGGTACAAATATGAATAGATTTTAAAAATTTCATTGTATAGACCAGAGTAGAAGCCTTTAAAAATGGAATAAAGTAAAAAAAAAAAATGATAATAGGATGAAACCCATTGAAAACGAAAGAGAACATAACAAAGATGAAAGAATAAATAATTGTACGGGTTGTGAATAAAAATGTTATATAAATTACATTAATATTCATTATTATAGAAAATGAGTTCTTATCGTAGAATCACCAAAAAAACCTTTTTCCAAGAAAGAGCTGGAAAACAATCTTTACGAGCTTAAAACTTATTCGTTTTTTTCAATCAATGTTAATTTAATTTTCGTCTTTTGTTTATTATTGAGCCCTAGTTTCACCTTTTGATGGGTAAAATGTTTTTTATTGTTACCAAAAAACTATTTTTAGCAAAAATTTATTTAAAACCAAATAAAGTGAGAATTAGAAACTCGTGTGGAATCATTTACAGGTTATTTTATTTTCACATGTACGATAAACATGTGCGTACATTTGAATGTGTATGTGGAATTGATCCTTGTTCAATATGTGACCATCATCATCATATACTCTCTGATGGGTAAAAGGATACAATTTTACATTCATCCCATACACCACCTGTTGTATCATATATCATCCATACTGTATGATGTGATGTGATGCAACACAACAACCCATAATGCAATGTTATACAACCGTTCTAAAAACGATAACAACAGTTAACCACCATAATGTTTTAATACAAGTTTCAGATTTAAAAAAATCCATAAAATATAGCACAAAATCTTACCATTATACTTCTATAAATTATAATTATTGTTTAAGGGTGAATATGTGTTATTAAATATGAAATTTAATCATTGAAAGAAATAATAAATAACGCACTTTCGAATGCAATATAAAAATAATACGTCACTGTCCATTTATGATAGAAAATCGACTTAGAAACTACCATTCACTGTGTCTTATTGTTGCCGGAAGTAGCATAATATTTAATTAACTTCAAGAAATCAATATATTTTATGAAACTCAATTACATAAAAAAAACATGTTTTCAAATGTTAAAGTTGGCTTTTAGGAAATATTTTAATTTTATTTGGCATTTTTGACATTTCCCGCTTTTATTCAACTGAATTATACGTGTTTGTGTTTCGAAAGCATTATATCATTAATGAGCATACACATATGATGTCATCAAGCAATGTTAATATCACGTCATATGCGAATGCGCATCCATGATGTTATAGTTTCGAGATACCGAGATATTTTGACATTCGGAAGTTGGTAAAAAAATGTGTCTTAATCTAATAATTAAATATTATTTAGATTAATGTAAATTATAAAATAATATTTTTACAATAAATGTAAAAATAGTAAAATGTAAAAGAATAATTTAGTTTAAATACATTTGAATTTAAAAATTATTTAGATGTACTACGGCAATTTGACTATCGATCCAACTTTAACCGATAATTATACCTCCCCCAACTATTTAAATTTTAATTTTCGCATTTTCAAATTAAATTGTTTACATGCAAAAATTAATACCTGTAGATTCTAAAATTTGTAATGTAATATGGAAAAATCTTACAATATTTTCATACAATAAAAAAATCAATATTAGTCGAGATTTGTTGCATTGATAGTAAAACATGAGTAACTTTAGGCTCAAACCAAAACATTCACACTGTATGTAATGGCTCTCGATTGGACAATCTTCGAAAACGAGGCGATAGAATCATAATTATTTTTCCTACTAAAATAGATCTCCCTTTCTAGTATTATTTATTTATTTTAAGACCAGAAAATACAAGTAGCTACATTAAAATAAAAACATTTCAAAAAAAAGAACCGACTTCAAAAAAGTGGAGATAGAGGTAAAAAAATTATTTGAAATTAAATTATTAATTGCCAAGTCAAATCCAACGAATCTATTTTTTAATAATATGATTAGCGCCGTCTCCGAATAGTAATAGGTCACAAGAAAGTATTTATATAATTTAAAATAATTTTTTACTTTTTAGTCATTTGTTTTGCAAATGGTTCTATTTATTTATTAGAATTTGTTCTAGAAATTGGTTTGTTACACTCCTCCTCCTTTTATACTATTGTAAAAATTAGTATTAAACAACCTTAAATGGTGTCTTTTTCCAGTTAAAACAGCAAAACAAACTTATGTAATATTTTAATTAAATGCATATTAATTTTATTGTATTTTAAAAGTTTTTCCTGGCTGAAAATGCAACATGAACAAATAATGTCTAAATGTCTGCCAAGCTTTCAATTACCAAAACCTTAAATTGTACTATACATTGCTAAATCTTTAAAACATAGAAACTAATACGAATGGATGCTTACCAACTAATTTTGAAAATATTCATCACAGCAAACTATTACAATAGTCTCCTATAAACATTTTTTATAAGAATGCTTATGGTACGCAAATAATCATTTTTGTGTGTATAACACAATATCTATTTTAAAATGCTATGTGAGAAAAGATTTTAGAATAAGTGATTTAAGTTTTAAACTATAAAAATAATAAGCCAACATTTAACTAATATTGATAGACGCGGATAAATAACAGGACCATCGAGAAACCATGTTCTCCAATAGATGGAAAGTTTAATACTATTTGAACTAAACAGCAAATAAAACGTAGTTTTTAGGTACATTAGACTCATGGACAATCAAACAGTTTATGTTCAATAACAAGTAATCAAGAAAACTTTGAGGAAGAGATCACAAACATTTAATTTGGATTTTTCGAAATTAACATTATGGTATGAATAAAATTATTATTTATTCAAAAATTCCTATCCTGGCTATCAAGTAAATACAAACAGATGTAGTAGTGAAACAAAGTGATCGTGCGGCCAGTAGATGTCTACGTATATGTTTCCCAACACTGTTGAGACGATATTCGTATTCGCATTTTATGAATACTGCTCGTTCCTTTTGATATTTCCATTCACATTCACAAAAAAACTAGCGCGTATATTCTGTTAATCAACTGCCATTGGATACAGTTTGAAAATTTACGTTTAAAAATTTATTATATTCTTAATTGCGGTATTCGTATATATTGCATATAGATTTGTAAGATCTGGTTCAATACAGGTGAAGATAATTGGTTATTATTAAAAAATCCAACATATGGTTGAGGGTCTATGATTGTACAGTTTTTAAAACATACTAGAAATGAAATTCGTAGTGCATGCAGCTATGAGGCAATTGTTATATGATACATTTTATTATAATTGTATATACATATATTAATTAGATGAATTCGAAATTATGGCTAATCTACTCAGTTTATGAAAAAATATGTCGAAAGTTTTTGTTTTTAGGAAACGGGCATTTTTTATATTTCATATAATCTATCGCTTTTAGAATTTATAAGATGGGTCGTGGATACCTGAGACTTAAACTATTACGAGATAAAAATTAAAGCAATAAGATTTAAGTCAGAAGTTATCAAACTTTTAACTTAAATCTTATTTATATATTTGGTTTGGGGGGTCATAACGTCCATTACGACGCTACTGTATATAGCCTTTTTGGAGATTTAGAGATGTTACGATATTTGTACATATCTCTTTCTTTGTCTAATCAGAAGTTTTGTACGATCCCACTTTGAGATATATTTTTGAACTATCGTATCTATTCAATTTAGAAATCTCCGAGGATTATCATACAGGAAGTCCCCACCAGATATACAATTAATTAAATCCATTTCAATAGACACATTTTTTGTCAATTGACGAATTGTGTTTGTAAATATAACACAAAATTTACTTTTTCAAAATTAACAAATCGTGACTTCGTGTCGTCACTATAAATTAATAATCGACATTTATGCGTTTACAAATATTATCAGTAAATAAAGTTATCTTAATAAAACATCAATAAATATTACGATAACATATTATTGTTAATTATTTACGTTCAATAAAATAAATTAATTGATTAGATTTGGCAGAAAATAAAAATTATTTAAATACTTATTATAATTTTTTTTTTTTTTTTTGTGCAATAGAAACATGATTCATTTTAATTTGAATAATAGAGGAAATTTTACATTCTAAAGATAATTTTGTTCTAATTTCTAAATCATCGTAAATAGTAAATAATTCAGAGACATAAGTTTGGCCTTGTAAAACATGAACCAAAAACATGAACTTAACAATAATTTTAAAATGCAAATGTTTATAAATAATTTCTTCTCTTCAACACAAGGAAATTATTTACATTTTTCAATTAAATATTACTTTTTACTATTTAGTTCGTTTTTTTTAAGGCTTTTTATTTTAAATTTGGCAAATGGGTGAAATGTAATAACTAACAATTTATCCCCCTCCTCCTGATTTTCACTTATAACTAGAATATTTTCTTGAAATTAATATGGTAATACTGAATCAATTGAAGCTAAACTGAATCCAAGTCAAAAATAGGTATGAAAATCGTTTCATAAACAAATAACTTATGCCCAAACATAAAAAAAAAGTTTTATTTGAAAATATGAAGTTTACGATTATACGAAAATATCAATAAGAATTTGTTTGAATGAAGTTCAATTTTGAGAAATAATTAATAAGTATTACATTTGAAACTCATGAAATATATAGACAATATTACCTATAAAAAAAATGGTTTATTTGCGAAATAAAAATGATTCTATTCCCAAGAAAACTGTTTATGAATGATGAGTGAAGAAGAAACTTTGATAACATAATTTAATTATGATTTTTTAAATTATTTGGAGTGTAGTTCTACTTTATAAGAATAGAAAAATATGAGATCTGGCAGCCCTGATTTCAATAAACAAAAATGTATATTTACTCGTACTTTCATCGATAATTCCAATAATTATATCATATTACATTAGCTAGACTCATTATCTAAAGTTTAAGAGATTAAAAATTTAATTCTATTAAAACTGATCATAAATATTTTCATATTTCACAGAATTATACGTTTTAATCTATGATAAAGTTAATTTAGTAAAATGATAGGACATAAAAATTATTAATTTGCTCAATTGGATGTTTGTGGGGGGGGGGGGATCTGTGATATCAATTAATAAAAAAATCAATATACTCAACGTACTTTACGTGTCATTTCGTATGCATAATATATGTTCCATCAGATCTCTATTGTCTGAACACAAGTGCCGAGTCTAAGGCATTTGTGGAAATATTTGAGTTTTATTTTTCAGTTTGACATATCGTAGCTAAATATTGTTTAATATCATTTCTAAATATTATTTATATTATGTAATCACAACTATTTATAAATTAAATACTAAAGAAATAACTTATTTTAAATGAGAAAGAATAATTAGATGTACTACGTGGTCTAAGGGAGACCAGCAAGGCCCACATAACGAACGTCCCAATGAGCAGAATGAAAAAAAAAATTATTTGTTTACTATTAATTAATATGGGTATTATACATACTCATATTTATTTTAACTTTATGTATTCAAAACTGAAAACGGCTGCACCGATTTTGGTACCATTCAGTTTTAAGTTACATACTTACGCGTCGAATGAAAGTTCCACATCGATAGCCTTATTTGTTATCGAGATAATCGAAACGGAACCAAACAAACGCATAGATACACTTATAGATTAAAACGTCCTTGATACGTCAAGTTGTGTCAAAATTTTGTATTTTGAATATCAGCCCCATTACAAGAACTTTCCAATGAGATATTAACAAAGAAAAAAACACAAATAAAATAGTTATTTGTGTATGATTAACTTTTATATGAACAAACTACGACACGGATAATTTTTGAGTGACTTTTTGGAAGAAATCAAGACTATGAACGAAAATAGATTTTCTGGAGGAATCTATGATTAGTGACTTTAATGACCAAAATGGTGGATAAATTAACTCATTAGAAACTTAAAATTAAAATGTGCCCCCTATATATGTATGGGGTAAATAAAATTTATCATTTTATTACAAATAAACCATATGAAAAATATTATGATTAATTTAAATATATATACTAATTACTGAAGCTATTACATACATAATAACATTGTTGCGGTCTGTGGTAGCATTATGATAATTAAAGATTTCAATCATCTGCATTCATATATTACAGTAGACACTAATTAATTGATTAAACTAAAATTATTTTTATTTTTATTTGTATATTTTATTACGATCTTTTTCAAATTGTTTGGACAATGTCTGAACATCATCTAATTTGTAATTAATTTGCTTTTATTTAAAATAGGTCATGTCTTGTATATAAGACCCACATTTTGATTCCCACGATCCTATGAAAGTAGAAAGTATGAAACTCCTTAGCATGGATATAAAGCTGCGTACACACGTGCAACATTTATTCATAACGCAACAACGTATCTGTACTGTCACGTGTAACGAGATCAATGGTTTGAAGGTTTTACACTGTTGCTATGTGTTGCATACCGTTCCATCTGTTTAACAAGCAGAGTACGTACCTTCACTTCATGCAGAGTATGAAGCAGAGTATTGGTTTATCTTGAAAATTTCAATAAATTGTATGGGATTTTGTTCGTCACACTCCATATGAAAGAATTTAAATACAAATAAAATAAAAATGATCAGTGTTTACGTCTTGTCTTTGCAAATGTTGCGTTATTGAGTCTACGCTATTATTAACCCCACATAGCAACATCTTATGACGCGATTCAAATTTACCAACAGTTCATGGGACGCGATGTAATTTCGTCGCGCACCAACTTTTATTACACGACGGCGTTACGCGTTCACCTTCACACGAAGGTTGGTGTTACGCGTCAAAGTTGCGCTACGGTGCGTTACACAAATATTGCACATGTGTACACGGCTAAACATTGATGGCATACTTTAATACAATCTTTCTCCACGATAGTAAATTGTAATTCAGTCTAATTTCGTCATATTAATCATAAAGCTCTTAAAATGCAGGTCATAGCTTGTGGTCGTTATTCGACTTTACGAATTTTATATCTTCCAATAACTAATAATGGCTTCATTAACTCAAATAATGGTGAAAAATATAGATATTCATAGTTTTAAATGTGAATAAATTATAGTTTTAACCAAAAATAAATTCCACAAGAAGCCACCCACAGCAGGTATTACAATATGTCGTCATTACAATATGTTGCTTTTTTACATAAGATTTGATGTGCGTGGTTTCGAAATAATTTTCAATCATACTTCTGTTCATCAGTACAAGAACTATGGTTTAGGAGTTAAGAGTATAATAAGATTGGCGCCATAAGGTTTTTTATTTTTAAAGTATAAAATATAGCAAATCTATAACCATATAAAAAATGAATATTCAATAAAATTTTTGAGTACAAAATATATTTTTTTATTGACACAATATAGTTTATTTGTTATAGTAGATATCCTTCATATATTATTACTATTGAAACATAAACGAGATCAAATTATCTTACACTAAAAGACAAGGTCGTTCGTATTATCAGTACAGTCACCTTAAAATGTTACGTTTACTATTCGTATAATAGTCTTATTGTATTATTGAACAGATAAACAGATACAACAGACCTATGTGAAGTTTGCACTCTAAGTTTCGAATTTGTTGCTTTTTTTTTTTTTTGCATCGTTTGCAGAATTTTTTTTCGTTTATACATCATTTGCACAAGTTTTTTTCGTTTTCACCAGTACCGTGTTTGAGAAAATTGAAAAACAAAAATTGGGAGGCTAACTTCATACTAGACGGGCTAAGTGTCGAATTATTGACATTTTTTACATAAATCGTTTGCACACGTTTGCGCGACCATTAATTTCATTTACCCATGCACCAACTATCCAGTAGCGTGAAATAAAAGAATTTTTGAGAATAATTTACGTGAATAGTTTACACATCCTTTGCAAAGCTATTATTTTCGTTTCTACAAAATTTTCCAGAAATTTTTAAAATTTTTTACCCGAATCGTTTTCATTCGTTTTCACAATATTCCAGAAGCGTAAAACAAATAATTTTTACCAGCCCACAAGTTGTGAATTTTTGACATTTTTTGCACACGGTTGCACACTATTATGCACATATTATTTTCGTTTGCACAGACATCAATTTTTCGGAGGCGTAAAAAAAACGTGGAGTTGGCCCCATGGAGTTGGAAGATTCTTGCAAGAATTGTTTGCACACATTTGAAGACCCATTATTTTTTTTGCACAAGCACCAATTTCCAAATGAAATGAGAAAGGCCAACTTCAATTATAAAACTTTTAAGATTTTTTTTACATGAATCGTTTTCACATTTTTGCACAAAATTCCCAACTTAGGGCTGGCTTAAAATTCTTATTTAAATGCGCTGCTGGAAAATTAAAGTTTGTGAAATCAAAAGTAGTAATGGTTGTGCAAACGTGTGCAAAGGATGTGTAAAATTTTTGTTTTTCGATTTATTAGAAAACGGTGTATGTCCAAAGGATTATAGCAAAAATAAATCAAATTCGAAACTTGGGGGGGGGTCAATTTTCGCATAGGTATACAACAGACCTTTTTGTATTTATTTCAGAAAATGTAAGTTGATATAAAATAAATAGTTTTTGAAGCATCAAACTTGATTTTGAATATATTTTCAGTATTTAAGAGAAATCAGAACTTAAATATATAGAAATTTTCTTTTCTTACTCCCAAGCTATATTTACTAATATCGGAAAGATTGTGTTCTTTATTCAAAGATATTTGTATATATTAACGTTTTAGAGCGTCTTGGCCAACTTTCATTTCGTAACTGTACGTCTGTCGGTCCGTCTACATGTTAACATCACTTAGGCAATCGCGCGAAGTTTAAAACTACTGAACTGATATTTATAAATTTTTGGTAAATAACGAAATATATAATTTTTTGTAAAAATAGAAATTTTTGTCCAAACAACAACTAAAATCAATATTTTTACGAGTTACATATTTTAAACTCAATTTTATATGCCCCAAAATATAGGTTATATTTGCAGGATTTAAAATTTCAAACCACGAGCATATAAGGATGAAAAGGAATTGTAAACGATTAATTTTATCTACCGTAGTTATGTTTTCTTTATACCTAAGAATAGCACTATTTCAAAAATAAATATGTACCCGTCAGCCTTGGAAAGCCGCCCCCATAAAAACGGATAAAGTACAGGATATGAATACGGGTCTGGTGTAAATAATACATTAAAAAAAAATTATCAATTAAATCGAAATAAGATTCACTGTATTAATAATTACGATAAAATATTGTAATACATAATATTACTAAAGCCATAACAGTATTAGTCGATAGAATATTATTGTATTCACAACTAAAATCAATTTTCTTGAGTAGAATGTATTATTCAAAATTAAAATTAGGCCATCTCCAATAAGGGATTTTAGGTTTTACGAATGTGTTTTTTTTAAACTGTTTACTGTTTAGTTACATACAAAAATTTGTCGAGTTTCATTTTTTCCAATAACTTTCAGGTATGTTCGGAGTGAAGACTTTTTTAATTAGGTAAGTCTAATTATGTGGGTAATTGAAATGTAAAAAAATATTTTTATGACTTGAATCCGCTATTATTTTGTTTTTCTCTCAAATCAAAAGTTTTTTTTTTTATATTCGATACGTCTAATCTGCTGTAACTACTTTTAATATCCACTTGTAAGCACGACTTCCTGTTCCAGTAATTATATTTATTTTCTTTTAATGTTTGTAGGTCTTATATATCTTCCATAATTTACTGAAACCAGGCTGTTTACTCTGCCTTGAGAAAGATTCCCTGAGTAATCTAAATTATTTCCACGTCAAAATAAATTTTATCAGGTCATTTACGCTCGCTTATTTTTATTTAAGGAATTTTACACTTCTTAAAGAGCAATGACAACCAATCAAACTTTTTGAATCGAACCATGAATTGTAGCATTTCGTAATGACTCAGTAGATCCAAAGTTGTCACAAAAATTAGTTTTTTTGGGATATAAAACATTAAATTTCAAAAACAGGAAATAATTTTTCAATAAAAACAATAAATCCTTCACAGAAAGTTATTTTTATTTTTTGCATGACAAATATTGATTTGTTTTATATCCATCCTTCAATATTTTCCGGGCCAAATGAGAGTATATTAAATTTAGTCTAAAGTTTATTAAGCTAGAAATTATTGAAGATAACAAAATTTTAGTATAATTGTATGACTATTTTATACAATTAACACTATTATGTTCATTTGTTTAAACAATAATTCGGCAATATTAAGTTTATCTTGACCCTAAGAAAACATGAATATTAACATATTTCATGAGATGTATATTTTCGATAATTGAAAATTTGAAACTTAAAGTTTTGCGTATACTTTTGCAAAAAATAAATACACAAAATTATCTGAATAGCATAAACCGTGATTCGACAAAAAAATTATTGATCTGACGTCTACACACCATACCCACCTCGATTTGTACTTGAAAAACATGTTACTTTGAAAGTACATGGTACACACGAATACCAGCCTCTCTCTCTTTGGAGTTGTTTGCAAAGATTGGAACAAGAATATTACACCTGTCTACCAGTTATTATTACGCTATGTTCAATTACCTCGAGATTGTTGCTTAAGCTATTGAGAGAAGCTAAGCGACTAACTGACTACACTGGAGAGAACTTTATAGGCTTTTTTTACAATTTTTAACATTCCGTTTTTTTTCTTTTTTTTTGTGTAAATATAATACCGGATAAATTTATTTTACTAGATGTCTAAGTTCTATTAAATTAATATTAATTTTAAAGTGTTTTCAAATGCAATTTTATAATACACAAAACACTTTTATTTTTTATGAAAAAATATTCTATTTATAAACCGATTATTGTTCACCAATTTTACTCTTTGGTTGAAAAAATGTATTGTAATTAGTGATATTTTCTGTAAAAAAAAAAAAAAAAAAAGCCGACAAACAATAGTAGCCGCCAATAATAGGGTAGATGACTGTTACTGAATTTGATATAGAAAATGAAGAAGTGCTCTCCTTTTTAATTATTTTTCCAGAAAAATTGTTTATAACTCAATGGGAATACTGAATGGTGCGGTGCGTCCTAAAAACAAAATAGGCTCAGTTTCCTGTTCATGTATTAAAAACGATTCAAATGAGATAATAAACAAACCAAATCATTATGCTCATTATATATGTGTTTATTTAATAAATTTGAGCTGAAATTGTGGCCTATCAAGAAACAACCTTTTCTTTATCTTTTCTTCTATCTGTTAGGGTTTAAAAGAGGGGTCATTATTACTTGAGACCCAGTTGATCAATTTTGTTAATTCACGAATTTGAATTAATTTTTTTTAGGTAAATACGCCAGCAAGATAGTTTGGTATCTCTCATCGGTTTTCAGTTAGCTTGATAGCGGAAATGAACTAATTAAGTGATTTTATTATAAACACCCATAGAAAATATTTTATTTAAAAATAGCTTTAATATATTCTAGAGTAACATACTTTAGACAGAATTTAATATAGGTATATCATATACACACAGTGGGCGCCATTGTATGTTTTATTTCCGATTTTGAAACATCGTAAAATTTGAAAACAATAATGAGGAAACACGTTTCTTATTTAAACTGCTTGAGGTGACGGAATATTTTATGAATTGAAAATGATTTGTCTTAGAATTAACCTCTTAAAGTCAATAAAAAAATTTTGTTTCCAACATTTCCGACGTAAAATTTTACGCTGTATCAGAATCCGAAATAAAAAAATTGCGCGCCCGCATGTAAAATACGGCTTAGCCAAATGTCCTTGAAAATTGAAGTAAAGGTCAAATTTAAGGTCACCATTCAATGCCACCATCTGTACGTAACAACTTTTGTTGAGGTTATTTTTTAATAGGTGACGGCACCTCTGGTGAGATATTTAGTTGCATAAATTAAAATGGTCCACCCACCGTGTATATTCCCCCGTATTAATTATGCATTCTTTATTTGCCGTTCTGGAATTGATTGATGTTCAACGGTCACACTCTGTAAATGTTATACTGGACGCCAGAAATGAACAAAGGATATTTTTCAAAAATATACTCTTTGCATGATATTAACCTACACTCGTGAATTTCATAAAAGTATTTATGGCTAGTTTTCAAATAAAATTTAAATAAATTGCACGCCAAATATATAAACAAAAAAATTATTATATGTTAAAATTATTTTGTAGTTGATTTGAATACCAAATTATGACGAATATTTGTGTTCAAACTTTGTAATTTATTCAAAATTTTTATTTTTAAAAATAGTGTATGTATGCGTTTTTAACACAAATATAAGTTATTCTAAATCTTATAAATGGATAAATACTACTTCCAAGTGATTCAAACAATTAATTATTTTATATAAAATATGATTCGTTTATTCGTTTACACGCCTTTCGCCTTTTTTTAAGGCGACAACAAACCATATGAAATTAATAATTTCAAGATTTTCATAAAATTTTATATTTTAATTTGAATACTCTCTACGGTCTCCACGATAAAATAAATTATTTTTCGCACAATTAATTACACTTTAAGCAATTTCTTTTCTACAAAAGGAATAAAAGTAGATACATCTATATCCGGCATATATGAAATATGTAAGGATATATTAAATTTAGCCTAAAGTTTATTCATATATTTACCAGTTCATTTTGCCTGTCCATTTTTCATGAAGGTAAGTAAAAGGCTAAGAGATATGAGAGCTGAATTTTTGATAGCGTGTGCTAGACCTAAAATGTGAGACCGAACCTCTTTCGAACGATTTTGCATTTCGTTTGTATCCATAAACACATTCATAAAATTTTCTATTTATCTAACTAGGTTTGTTCGGATGTAACTTTTAAACCCGTTGTCCGATTTTAATAAAATCTGGTAAACATGTATATAATCTTCACAAAATTTTCTTTTTTGGGGAATTTCAACCCTCTCTTTTGGTGAAACATTCAATTAAAAAACTAGTAAGAACTTCAGATACATATTTGAAATCCCTTTCCGACTGTCAAACTAATTTTATCAAAATTACCTTATAAATTAAAAAAAGACTAATAGTTTGTCTTTCGTGTATTTACTCATCTATTTAACGTAAAACGAAAACAAATTTATTATAAAAAATAATCAACTAAAAGTACAAATTTTAAAAATTTACACTAAAAATGAATTTTTTAGTATTGCATTTTTATCTCTGTATTCCCACGAGAACGGGAACTACGCGGGTAAAACCGCCTGATGTCCACTAGTGTAACATAATTTACAAGTGACATCTATATAATACTAGCTTTTATCCGCGAATCCGGTTGCATTAATAAAGAAAATAAAATATACAATCACTAATATATTGATTAGAAGAAATAGAACTGAACTTTTAGGCACCCAAAATATTTGTTATACGAAATAATGTCTCAAGCAAAATTTTTTTAACAAAGATTAAAAAAATTTACATTTTTTTTTTTACAGTTTTTCAATATCTCTCACCGTTTTCAAATTGTATTTTTAAAATATGAACCACGCAACATGGATGCGTAAATGATTAATTTGTATAGCTTATGTTACTCGCTGATAATATAGATTTCTAGTGATGAATGAATTTTTAACATCAGTTTAGTAATTTAAGCGTGAAGTGTAACAAACAAATAAAGATGCTCACAGTCACGTTTATAATATTAGTGTAAGATTTTAATACTAGCAAACGTGACACGGTTTCACCCGCATAATTCCCGTTCCCGTGGGAATACAGGAATAAAAAGTCTATGTCAACCGGGGACAGCGGAGCTTTCCACAGGCGAATTTTTCAAATCGGTTTAGCAGTTTTTTTAAGTTTATTCGTTACATAAAAAAATTCATACAAAAATACAAATGTTTTCGGCTTTATAATATTATTATAGATTTAGTGAATATTGAAATACTATATTAGTAATAACTATAATATTTACGAATAGTTCGATGGTTTCCAGAATTTTTTTTAATGAAAAATCTAAAAAATGCCATTGGGCACACTGTCATGAGAGAATAATAAATTATTGCATTTTACTATTCCAATTCTTTTTTGTATACAAATAAAAAATATTTATAAAAAACATTTCACAATTAGATTATTTGGATACTTGCCATTAAAAATGTTGAATTGAAATCTATTAAGAAGTATTTTTTAATATCTGAAGAAATTATAATTGATAGGTGGAATAAACAAAAGTGAGTTTAGTAATGTGGGCATAATTTTCTTGGAATATAATTTTATTTTCAATAGGTCTTCAATTTGTAACGGTGTAATATGGGTTAATTTAAATAGACTAAATAATATAATTCCAATCTGATCCAAAGGTTCACTAATTTTCTAATCAATTTTTCTGAAAAATCAATATTTCGAAAAGGGATATTTTGAAAACTGTATTCAGCAAGTACCAAAATAACTTTGGGTTAAATAACAAAATATTCAGATAACAAAATTTTCGGGAGGCATTACAAGCGACAACTATCATCCAATCGTAAAATGAATGTTATTTTAAATTCAGATTTTAATTATTTTAGAAAATTCAAAAACAAACTAGTATTTTTTTTAGAGATTGAATTTTTCTCAAAATTTATGGAACGTCCAAAAGCAGTAGTCAGTTTTGATTTTTTATAATTTGTTCAAAAAATTCTAACCCCATTTCTTTATCTATCGTAGGACATAACGAGTAAAATATTTTGCCTAAAAGGTCATTTTTATTTTCTAAATATCATATAGTATAAAAATATTTATTTTTAAAATAGCGGGGTAAATCACCTTTAAATCATAGAATTACGAAACTTAGAATGTTTAAGCTTTTATTTATTAAATTTTTTGTCTAAGGAATATGTTTTTTTTTTTTAAATTGGCGAATGACCTTTGTAAAATTAGAAAACTTTTAATTTTGTATTAGTTTCGAATTTTTTTTAAAGAATTTTTAAATTTCCCATTCCGATCCATCAATCGAAATAAGCTTTTGATTATTTAATGTTTAATACCTAAAATATATTTATAAAAATCATAGAAGCGAATGACCAAGAATCCTAGAACTATTAAACATAGAATTTTTAAATTTTTCGAACTGTCTTGACGGATCTTTCCGAACGTTGAATAAATGAAGATCTAAGGTTTAATATATTCCTTTTTTTTTTTTTGTTCAAAGAAGAAATAAAATTTTCAGTTAAAAAACTTGTAAGAACTTCAGATATATATTTGATGTGTCTTTCCGGCTGTCAGACTAATTTAATCAGAATTACCTTATAAATTAAAAAAACACTGATCGTTTATTTACCTGTCGTGCAATTTACTCATGTATTTAATGTAAAACGAAAACAAATTTATTATAAATAATAATCACCTAAAAGCTTAAATTTTAATAAATTTTCACTAAATATGAATTTTTTTGGTATTGCATGTCTTATTATTTAAATTTCCTACACAGAATATAATTTTTGATTTATTATTATCTATGATTTTGGATAAAATTATTGCTGCTCATAGTTTGTGTATGTGCCATCCAAAATCACTCAAATTGTTATAGTTTCATGAGCTCATGAATAACCTAATCCATTCTTGTTTCTTGTTTCGAGCCTGGTAATGCATTATGGGAGGGTAAAAATTATTATCTACATTTTATGTAAAATGCCTATTTTTAATAGTTAGAGATTTCTAAATAATTGGAACAACATACTAAGCGTATAAAGTGGCCATAAACTTTTAATTAACCTGATCATTTTTACTGTGAGATGTCATTTCTGTAGGATAAATTTTCTTTACTGCATCGATAGTTACACAAGGAACGCCCAAATACAATATATAAGTTTAGTATATTATTGTTCACCATAATAACAGCTACATCCAAAAAAGGAAATTTCTTAGTGACATTAATTTCATAAATATATAAGAGTTACACTAACGATGTCTGTGTTTCGAAAGTGTAACATCAAAATATGATATTAACATTGCTATTGGCTAATATACAATATTGATGACATTATATGTGGGTGCCCGACCATTCATGAGGTTATACTTTGGAAATACGGGCAAAATATTTGTATAGAAACCCGTAGAATCACTTAGAGTATTTTCGTTTTTGTTGGTCTGCCGTATTTTTGACGTATCTGTTATAGTTCGAAAGTTAGATCATGGATCTATTGAAGAGCCAAAAGGCCGATTTGCCTCATTTACGAACTTTTATTGTTTAGGTGTAGAACATATCACCAAAATTTCATCTATCTCTTCTCATTTTTCAGTTACCTTGATAACAGATAACTTGATAGGAGAATCTATGAACTCCAATACCAAAATCTTGTTTGTGTAACTTTAGACTTAAATTAATATATTTGTATCTATGTCGAGCATAAAAACGTGCCAGACCGGTAGAATTCTTACAAAAAGGATCATTTTATGCCGTCAAAACATGAGATATGGCAACCATGTTTGCGATAGTGTTTAAAAAAACAAAAAGAAACTTCAATAAATAAATTATAAATAAATAAAATGATGAGTTGATTGGTCGTATTTGGCGTTGATTGAATACTGAATTACAATATTATTATACTTACATCTACAGAGTGGACTATCGAAAAGTTGCGCAAGAATTAAATAATCTTATAAAGTTCTTTCACAGTTCTATCACAAATACCGAATATTGATTGCCTGCTAACTTGAATCGCCTCAAAATATTTGAGGCGATTTTGATATTTTATATTTCGATTTCACTCAATTCTGTTTCACAATATTTCACAAAAATGTCTGAGTGTATGTAGGTTTGTTGCTTTCATATTTTATGGCACGATTGTGATTCGCAGAAAACAAATGCAATCAATATGAATATTTTACTGATTGTCCAACCAGAATCACAACTATTACATTTTGGTAAAATGGATCCAGTATGTAACTTTAAAACCATAAAAATACAACAGAAATACACAAAATGTTTGTTTTTAAAAAACAAACAAATTTTTTTAAACATTTTTTCTTAGATTGTTTAAATTCGACACAATTTCAGCTCAAATTTCAGCTTCTTTTCAATTAACACATATAAAATATGTATTGCAATTAATGTAATAATAATTACAATGATTTTTATAAGAAACTTCTAAATATATGTATATAAACAGATAAAAGTAACGAATTAAGTAGAAAAGAGAATGTTTAGTTCTTTTAAAAATCGTAGACATTCTGATATAAAGATATGAAATAGAAGACCAACCAACAACCAACCTGTACAATATTTATGATTATAATGTTTATACTTTTACAAACAACACTTTTTACATATAAATTAATGAATATTTTAATATTTTATTTATAATATTTTTATATTTATTTTATTAATTTTTGCCTTACAGCTTCGTTTGCGTGCACAACACACGTGGTAAATCATTTAAATATGTTTCTTTAAAAATGATTTGAGCATAAATAATATTGTTTACGATTGTAAAAGAAGTTGGTATAATCGTCGATGAATTTAAAATTATAATTTTGAACTTCCCGATAGACATAGTGTTTTCGACATTAGAGGTTTGGAAAAGTAGTTCGGAGTCGATGTTAATATTTTATGAATACCGCACCTATCATTGGACAATCCAGAGATACACTGCCCGTGCACGACCTCTTTTCTTTGACTTCGATGGCCGATGCCTCATTAACCATTGAGACAAATTTTGATGAAATTTTGCAAATATAATATACATACTTGGCATGCGGGAAACAATATTTGAATATATCTGTATAGAATATTACAAATAAATTTAAAACAAAAAAGTGAAGATAATTAGGTAATAAATTGAAGTGTTAATTGTTAATAGTTAGGTAATAAATTTCAGAGTTAAGTGTTTAGATACTCGTCATATGGTTTAGCATCTATATTTGAACTATTTTTAATCATAATCATTTATAAAATTCTTCAAATATCCAGTCTGCACAGTTATAAATACATGATAAAAATATGTCAAATATATAAATCATATATGGATTTATTAGCTGAATTTGAGCTAAAATTGCAATCCAAACATTTTCTAAAAAAATTTTAGTTTATACAGAGAAGGACCGGAGAATGTTAATATTTTTTTTTTTAATTAAAAAAACATTACACACACTATCACACACAAACATGACAAGAGGTGTTGCTTATATTACACACATTACCAAACACTCGCATATATACTCTTTTATTTAATATATTGTTTCGTTTAAAGGCAGTGAGAATCACTTTTTAGTGACTATGGTCGAATTTCGACAGCTGTAACGGGACTCTTGTTTTTAAAAATAGTTAAAAAAAACAAAAGAATCTTATGTTTTCTTGTAAAATTTTAAATCGAAACTTTGTTCCCCACTCTTAGCATTTTGATCCAAATCAACTCTCACCCCATTTAAATGAATAAAATTTGATAGCGTTCAAGGTTGCTGCTAGAACGCCGTTTCCATACTTCGCATACTATGATTCATCACTGAAAAAAATTACAACTTTACAGAAGGACCGTTACTCAAATCTCATACGACTTCTTAGACTAATGGATTTCTGCAAGCAAAATGATTGTATTCCAAATCAACTCTCACCCCATTTAAATGAATAAAATTTGATAGCGTTCAAGGTTGCTGCTAGAACGCCGTTTCCATACTTCGCATACTATGATTCATCACTGAAAAAAATTACAACTTTACAGAAGGACCGTTACTCAAATCTCATACGACTTCTTAGACTAATGGATTTCTGCAAGCAAAATGATTGTATTGCTCTATGTTACCCTAAACAGAAATTTCCGAAAATATTTTGTTCGTCTAAAAAATTCTTGTGTTTTGAAGGTCACCGAAACAATATAATTTTTCCAGAAAAAAACAATTTATATTAATTTCATAAATACTGTACGATTTAAGATGGATATGTTATAAAATTAAATAGAAATGTTTATATTTTAACCTTAATGAATGTAGGTGGTTTGTTTCATTCGTCTAAGCTGAAAAATACATATTTATTTAATACAAAAGATGATTTTAAACAGATAACACGATACGACATATTCTAAATATATTAAGTTTATACGAATCATTCATTTTCATCGAATATTATATATTTAATAAATTTTACTAATAATATAATTCATTTTTCATCATTCATACCTATTTTAATCAGTTTGCAGCCAAAAAATTGTTCTTTCATTTTTTTTTTGTATATTCATAATTATAATGTATGTAATAAAAGTTTACTGTTTTGCAAATTAAAAAAATTATTGTTGAAGGGTGAACTCAATATTATTAATTTAAGTATAAACTAGAAAAAAATGAGATTCAGGCAAAAACGTCTAATGATAGACAAGCACACTTTGTTTGCTGAGTGACTTATAATGTGCTTCTTACAATTGTATTTAAATGGACTACATCTAATTATCAAGTGTATTCTACATCCTGAACCGAATCACTTCCTCAGTGAAATCCGGGATGCATTGTATCATTAGTATCGGGTTCCGGCTATCCTTACCGATGGTTTTCTATGGTTTTCCATTTGGTTTGCACAAAATGAATACTAGCATAGTTCTTTATAAATTCGGCCATAGCTGCATACCTCCCCATCCTCTGCCCATCCTATTTTTTACTTATTCTGTACAATTAAGTATTGTTTAAAAAAAAGAATGAATAAAGTGAATACACATTCTTTTCCATGTTATTATTACGGAAAAAAAAGTTCGATGAGCCACTACTAAATATTGATATTATGACCTGGAGTTGAGTCCTATCCTAGCAACAATTATTCAACTATTCGAAAAAAAGTCGATGCACCCTAATATATAAAATTCATAAACGAATATGTATTTTGTTATTTTCGAGATTTGTAAGATATTAAGACAGAATAGGACATACGGCAAATATTGTCTTATCATGTCAAAATTGCATTTAAATACTTATCCGTTTTCAATTGATTATTATATAAACTTATTATTTACATATTAATTGTTATAATGATTTAACCAGATTATTTTAACCTTATAACAAGTTGTTATCGAATTTGTCATACGTATAAATACAAAATTCTCATTGGCTATTGAATCATAAGATGTCAAATAACATACATGTTTTTTTTATTTTTATTACTAATTAAAAAGAGATAGTAATTAATTTTATATTCATAGGTAAACTTATTGTAAATATGAAAAAACATATAAGTACATATCTAGTATATATATAGTAATGCAGTGATATTATCAACCAGAAAATTCCACAATGTGTTTTCTTTCAATCTTAATGTTTCTCGCTTCCAAAATTACCACATTTTAATCATTCGTCTATAAACATGC
Source organism: Chrysopa pallens (assembly GCA_020423425.1). Lineage (NCBI taxonomy): Eukaryota > Metazoa > Arthropoda > Insecta > Neuroptera > Chrysopidae > Chrysopa > Chrysopa pallens. The sequence continues at coordinate 41,203 of JAEMTY010000067.1, forward strand.
CTCCAAAACGGTTAATAGAACATTTTTTTAAATGTATCCCAATCGATTTTTCTTGTTTCCAAAGAGAAATTGAAATCGTTGAAAATTGACAATTTAAAGTGGAATTCTAAAACGTTTCTTAAAAAAAATTGCAACAATGGAAATCGGTGGTTGAAAGTTGATGAAGGTGACATAGACAGATCAACAAAAATATACTATTGGGTGATATAATGAATGCCCATATCAAAATTTATTTTCTACTTGCAATATTTTTAATCATTACAAACTTTAGGCTTAATTTTATATAGCTTTCTATATTTCATATACATGTAAGTTATAAACCGTAAGAAATATTTATTTTACATATTCCATTTTGCATGCCTTGTAAAAAAGAAAAGCATACTTTATACGTGGCACGACGCCGAAATTAAACATCAGTAATCAATTAATAAACAAAAAACACAAAAACAATTCTTATTCATCTTAGAGCTTTTTCACCTAAAAACTAATGAAATTTGTAATAAAACACTTTAAATGCATAAAAAAAATAAATTATTACCACATATGTTTTAAAAACATTATAGTTTTTATATTTTTTTTAAATAAAACAAATCATAATATCAAGATTCAAACATCTGCAAAGTATACTTCGTCTACATCTACAACGAATGTCAACAAAAACCTTAACATAGTGTGTTTTGCAAAACAAACATATACTTTTAACAATTTACCAATTGGCAGGGCAACTCTTCAATTTTGGGTATGCAGAAAATGGTGAGACCATACCATACCAAATAAAAAAACATATCACAAAGAGAGGACAGCGGATAGTCTGCTGAATTCGGCAAGTTTTAGGTACAAAGTTATGCTTGTCGCTTGAGATATATAAAAGAATAATCACGTAACGTTAAGATAATGTACTTAAAAACTATATCACTAGATAACTGTCTAATAAATGGCAAAAAATGGATTACTAGAATTTAAATGCAACATTTTCATTTCTTACTTAAAAATCTTAGCACCTCGTGTTTTCAATTGTGTTTATTCAATGGAGATGCTTTTATAGAGACAAATAATATAAGTAAAAGTAAGGGCATTAAAGTAAACGGTATGAAAATGTATCGTCCGTGATAAACAGTCTTAAACATAACAATAAGAATCATATTCTGATTTATTTATAAACAGTCTTGATAATAGAAAAATGTGAAAAAAATCTGGATTTTATTCTTCTTGTCAAAGTGCATTCAATCAGAAATTAATGCTGCATTTCTTATATACTCCCATACAGACTTCAGATATAAATTGTTTCAAACGCATAATTTTATTTTCAACTTTATTTCTCTTTTCTCTCTTACTGTAATTGAAATCTTTATTTAACTGGGTCATCTGAAACTAAGCCATTCTGGAGTGTGGAATAGCGAAAATATCCTATCGATTGCAACATAACGGACAATAAGTATTTCGATTGAAAATAGCTAATTGTATGAAAATCTTCAGTATAAGTAATACTTTATGAATAATGATTTATAGATCTTGCACACCTTTCAACAACAAACTAAGATGAAGAAAAGAGATTACTTGACCTATTTTTCATAAAATTAATTTATAACTTGTCATTCGGTTTTACATAGTTTGAGAATCTTTCACAAAGGTGCTCATTGCCTACTCAAAATAACGTAGTTCCGTTTTTATAATTGAAAATATGTATAATTTGTTTCAAATTTATAAGTAGGGGTTGCGACCATCTTCTGACGATGCAATTATAAGGTTTCTTTAAAAGTTTTTTTCGAATTTTTAATGATAATTTTAATGCTTATAGTTATCCTAAGGGATCGTTCTACATTGTCAGATAGTATGTTGTCTGCTAATTGTACGCAAGCATATTGTAATCATTTTTTATGTATATGGGCATAAATTTCATAAACGTCCTGAAATGCGCTTGTATATGGCTATATGGAACCTTTTCAGAACGGCCCTTAGATTCCGCCTGTATATATGTAAGTCGTTTGTCGGACAAGCGCATTACATGCCAATTTTTACATTTATGTTCATAATGTAAAAAATGAATTGCAATGTGCTTACACAGAATTATTCGACAAACGACATATTTGTCTGTAGAATGGTCCTTAATGAATACAAATGAGACATACAGAGTTGCCAGATATACCGATTTATCGCCATTTTTTGGCTACTAAACGCTAGCCCAGGCGACATAACTTTATTTTTCATTTCAATAAAAAAAAAAATCCAGTATGCGCATACAATGTTTTTAGTATATGTGTATGTAAGGAACACTCTAACCTGCTCACTGTTGTGCTCTTTATCTAACATGTACTGTACACAATAAATACTACCTTGTCTATCTATACAATCTATGATGTTTGGAGTCATCACATGCATTCATACATTGCACGCACTAGCTTAGTCTTATATAAACTGTACAAGTGAGAAAAGGATTTTGCAATTGCTAATTTTTATTTAGCACAATAATATTATTATTTTATGAAAGTAAAATATATGGATAAATAGATATATTTAAATCAAGTATTGACAATGAGTACTCTCAAATGAACCAAGTATGTATTGAGAATAAGATCTGCCTAATCATTTGATTGAACCTAAAAACAGAGTTTAAGTGATAAAAATATGATCGCTTACTTTTATGTAAAATATGAACGCAATTACTTAAAAATTACCTAAACAACCAAAAAAAAAAAATATATTTCACTTTACGATTAGATGGCTAGTTTCTAAAATATAGCTTGGATCGAATCCTAAATTCGCAATCACAATATGATTTCAGAAGAGATATGTGAAAAGTTACAGTCCCATCCAATATGTCCCAGTTTTTATAATTTCCTGCAAGTACCACCTTATCTACAGGGTTTAAGCAAAATAGACAAATATATTTTCTCAATTTTTCACAAAAAAATAATTTTTCAAAAACTCACCCAATCGTTAAATAGACGATTTGTTATTAGCTTATATATAAATACAGTATGATTTTGTTTAAAAACTCAAAAACGCTAACAAAATTTAATAAAACTCAAATGAGCGTTATTTTTGTAGTTTTTTTTTTTATATTGGTGATTTTTAAGATTTTGTGTTACTCATAACAAATTAAGCATATTCTATAAAGAATCAAAAGAAATTTGTCCACAAAATTCAATTTTAAAGAACACTTCAAAGGTATTATTTATGGTATTTTTTTTTGAGAGCTTTTTTATTACGTTTCAAAACAATGCTTAATTCGTCTTTAAATATTTTAATACAATTGAAATTTCACTGTCCGATAAATCCATAAATAAACGCGGTAAATCAATATTTAGGTAGATTTCGAATAAACTAAACCAAAACGAGAATAAAAATTAAAAAATAATTAATACCTAATACACGCGTTCAAGAATAGGCAAGTGGTCTACACGCTTTACATTGTGTACTGTATGGCTATTCTGAGATTATCAGAGAGTCAACTGTCGATGTCACTGTGTTTCTCATTCATTAATTTTTACAATTCGCATTTCGCCTTACATCGTTATCGAAATGTTCACTTGAGCTTGTAAAGATCGTAAAAGATGTTGATTGAATGATAAATATCACAATACCATCGATGATAATTGTAAATATTAACAAATTGATTAACACAAGTACCGAATCAGCCGCCACTTTGTATTTATTCAAAGTTCGTATAATATAATAATATATTTATCAGAATTGTTTATCTCTATTAAAAAAAATGTCGACATATGTGATATATATATATTTACTATTGTGTATGTTTTAACTGTTGAATTTATATCACTAAAACATAAACATTTTACGATCTTAACGAATTACATAGATGATGTTTGAGATTTATTGTGATTTAAAAACGAGTAAGGTTATCAAAAAAGTTCAATAAAAACAGTATATTATTGGTGTAATTTTATTGGTGTAAATTCAATTTAGAAATAATTTTCATTAACAATAATATTAAAGGGGTATCTTTTGAAGTAAACGAATAATACACACCAAGGAAATTGAATGGCAAAAAAAAAGAAAAATGTATTATATATCGGGGAGATTACGATATCCGTGGCGCCTCGATTAATTTTGATAAAACAAGCCAAAATAAGAGGAAAATGAAGAATACTAATTTTCGAGTTTTCGTCTGTTTTTCGAGTTAGCGACACTTTCTCTTATTTATGTCACATAAATACCACAATTTAAAACATTTTACAAGATTTAATTATTATTTTTTGTTAAATGACTATAATTTAAACACAATTCAAGCATAAATAACCGAAATTTAATTCGTTTAAAAAATCAACACTTGTATATTTTATACAACTATTAAAAATGCATGTACGCCATTTTCGACTGTTATTAACCCATGAATTTCTAGAACCTAGTTTGCACGGGTCGAATGGTTTTGGGTCCTACGTTCAACATGTGATTAAACTATCCATGGATTTGTGGGGTGTAGTTTGTACGGGTCGGGTTGGTTTTTGGCCCCTACGTTCAACCTGTGATTGAACTACCTATGGATAACTCTAATAGGCGAAACCTCAAAAATTTGTATTCTTCATTTTCGTCTTATTTTGGTTTGTTTTACAATAATCCATAAAAATCGAGGCGCCACGGATATCGTAAAAAAGACCGATATAAGTATAGATTTTCTAAACTAAGATCATAACGTATCTAGTATATTTAGATTCCATTGATAGCAGTAACTATTTTTAGCCCCTTCTTTTGCATAAAAAAAATGCAAGAAATGGAACGAAAGAAAACAAAATATCTTAAGAATTTCAATAAATATACTCAAGCACTCCTTGCTAGAATCCTAAATCTGTAAGAATTATCTAGGTACCCTAATAAACACATAATCGAGCTCAAATTAAAATAGTCTCAACGTAAAAATTTTTACGATAGAATATATAATTTGATCGTTTTTAACGATACATTAAAAAAAAAAAAAAAAAAAAAAAAAAAAAAGTATTTTGCTGAATAAGCTCAATTAATATTATTATTTATTACATTTAAAAAAATTTACTATACATTTGCAAATTAATACATAAATATACCTAATTAATTCCCTCCTAATTAGTATTTATCTACAAGGTAATAATTAATTTGCGCAAGTGTGCAACAGAGAAAGAATAAGATAAAAATTAGATTAAAAATGTTATAGTACTTTTTTTACTTTAAATAAAATCGCAAACAAAAAGTGGTCAAAATCACCCCCAAACTGCACCTGCAAACAATTTTTAAGTAGTACTGAAACCATAAAAGTGCTGTCTTCAGAGTCTGAGAGTCAGGAATCTTTTTAAGTTTTAAAAATAGATAAATTTATTACTTCAGACAACTATAAATTTTAGTTTTATTTTTTTGAATTTTAAATTCGTAAAATAATTTTTACAAAATATTGTGAAATTTGAAATGAAAAGAATTATAATTTAAATGATAAGGGAGAAATTTTTAAAAGCTACTCAGCGATGTTAACAGATATACATCAACATTAAAAATGACATTGTTATTAAAAGATAAATAAATTAAATATGCATACCGAAAAGTATCCCGAAAGTTTTTATACACAACACTTTTTCACTGTTAATATTTTTTTTTAATTTTAATAATAAAAATAAAAGTTTTTGTCTTTCATAAAACCAAAAAATTCAATATTTTGAAAACAAAACACCACACAAAACTTAACCACACACGCACTTAAGTTTTTTTCAAATCTGGACTATATGTACGATAACTTCAGACTTGGGTGGCGACTAAACTTCGACTCTGCAATGAAAACGATTTAAAAGCAAAAAGGATAAAAGATCAAAAACCTTACTACAGTGTTGTGTTGATTCACTTGCTACTAAATAAACAGGGTCAGCCAATATATATTATTTACTTGACCAACAACGAATACATTTGAATAACATTTGTTGTATTTTTGGAGTTTACTCCTTACAAATTGATTTTTCATATATATAGCCCCCGGTATGATAAAATATGAGGAGTAAATACCGCTGAACGAAGAACCTCGTTACGTTTTTGTGGACAACGTATTCTGTGCACCTTTCACTTTGTTACCATAAACCTCTTGTCACAGTAATTAATAACGAGGGCACTATTGATCTAATTAATATTTAAAATAGTAATAATAGCTTAGATGGTATAATTATCTAATATGTCAAACCTATTTTTGTAAAATATTTATCTTATATTACTTTACCAATCAGTTATAATGAATGTAAAAATAATAAATTAAAATATATACATTTTTAAGGTATTTTCATTGATTCGTTTATTTACCATTTGAGATAGTATTGATTCTTTCCTTAGACTTAAGCCTTTTCTGTGTCTACCTAGACAATTGATTTGAAGGAGTAAGCTCAAATCGTGCGTCGGAACTGACGCATATAATTTTTTTATTTTTGTAACGCAATTAATAAAGATATAATCATTGAAATTTTAAATATTTTGAGTCATTGTAAAACGATACATGACAACAGGTGTTTGTACAGGCCAGAAGTTTAATTATCATAATTTACGTACTGTATATTTTATTTTTTATGTATATAATTGAATAATAAAAGAAAAAATGTTATATTCTTGTTTGTAAAATAATAAGTGACAATTGTGCAATTCTTCGTGTTAGAATAAATGTATACCAGATTGTAGTACAAAATATATTCCCAAGCACATACTTTAATCATTTATAAAAGAATTACAAAAATTCATACATATGTTTTTAAAATAATTTAATATTACTATAATAATAATTTCATGAATATTTTTCAAAATATTAGTTTACAAAACAATCCGGTTGTATATTTTTTGTCGTTTATGTAACAAAATATTTTTTCAAATTGTGGACTATTTTTGACCATTGTTTTTAGGAAAGAGGGAGATAAAGTAATAATTCAAAATAATTTAAATTTTATTGAAAGAAAAACCAAATAAAATTCTACAAATTGTAAAATATTAAACTAATTTTAAAATAAATATTCCTATCAAGAATTCTTTTTAAGTAACTTTTAAGCTGGTACCAATCCTAGCTTAATAGAAATAAATAATGAAATTAAAGTCAAAACGTAATTAATCAGAAGGCGTACAAAACTGTAAAATACATTAGAAACACTAAACATATTATACATTATACATGTTAGAAACACTAAACATATTATCCCAAATTTAGAACTATTATATTAGATGCATTCTTAAGTTTGGTCTTAACCGTTTTGAATATTCACTGTTCAAAAAATAAGTAAATATTACGATTTTTTTTAATGTTTTAAATACAGTAATTGAACGATCCTTGACAGAAATAAAAAGATAAAAATTACATATGATATTTGTAAAATGTAAATTAAAGGTTTATCACTTGGAGAGAAATATTGACAATTGGAGATGTTTCACACATCTCCCACAAAAACTGTTTTTTAAAATAAAAATATTGAATTTAAAATTTTAAGTATCTATTTTTTGTTTTTTTGAGAAATTCCATTTTCTTATTTTGAAATATATAACATAAGCAGAAACTGGAAAAGTAAAATCGGTGTTTTATGCGATTCTCTTATACGATTCATTAAATTCTTAAATAATTGAGATGATACGAACTAAATTCTTACATATTATTTAAATCATGCATATTTTGCGTTAGTTAATTAACAAGACTACATTTCTTAAAACGAATATTAAAGTATTTAAAATCATTACTAAATAACTTGGACAACCTTGTTTTATGAATGAAACAGCTGCAACTGAAAAAACTTTTTTTATTATGGTTGAATGCATATGCATTTCAGGTTCAAAAGTTAAAAATTTTGAAAATTTTGAAAGTACGTTTTTCGGACTTATTAAATTTATTTAAAAGTATTACTTAGAACCTATCCTAATAAAAAATTAAATGTTTTCATGAAAAAGTAAACGTTATTAGTAAATTTGTTTAAAAAACTTTATCTAAATAATTTGAAAAAAAGCCGATAATTAACGACATTATACGATGTTTCAATTGTCAGTTACTTTGATGTAGATAGGTACTAAAATTTATCGACTGAGGCGGTTGGTAATATTCTAGTGAAGCCATATTGGTTAAAATTTTATTTTTTAGCGAATATATTTCTACTAATACATCATACAGGTAAATTTCAAAATTTAAATCATATATAAATTAAAATAATTTTGGGGCATTGATTATTATTAAAAATTAATCGTTCAATATTTTTAATCATTATTTCAAGTTTTCATCGTTTTTGAAATTTCGACTTCATTATATAATAACCATATTAACCTCTAAAATTCAATAAATTAAATATTTGCTTTTATTACTTATTTCAGAATGTTAGTCTCACAATTATTAACTTCAACATCCAAACGATTTCCACGAGTGATATGCTCAAGAAATATTGGTGTTATGGCACCAATGTTCAAACAAGCCTCAGATCCAATCCAAAGTTTATTTATTGAAAAAATTAAAGAATATAGAACAAAAAGTGGAGGGTAAGTAGAGCGCTTGGGTGATTTAAAATTAGTGTAATTGCATATTCTTCTTTACATTACAGTGGTGCAAAACTCGTTGATCCAACACCAGAAATAGAACGTGAATTAAAAGCTGAGATGGATAAAGTAGCTAAAATTTATGGTGGTGGTTCCGGTGTAGATCTAACAAAATTCCCAACATTCAATTTCACTGAACCAAAAATTGATCCAGTTGTTGAAAAGTAAATGTATAATCTCTAGTTCGATATGTTAGTCAACTCGTCAAATAAAATATTCGCATAATTTCTATTAAATAAATGTTATAAAAAAAATTATATAAATTATAATTTTGGTTTAAATTCCTAAATGTGACCGTATCCTAGTCTCTAAAGGCGGAAAAGTTTTTGATAATTATATAATAAAGACAAGCTCTAATGTAATATACATTGTATTTTTATCAATTTTGCACTCAAATAACAAAAAATAATTATCTAAATGGTAAGTTTTCTACAACCTTGACATTCCTCACCTGTTTATGCCGAGTTTGTGCATATCAAATTTCATAACATCTGAATAATTATTTTTTGAGTTAATTGTGCGCAAAAATTGAAAAAATAGAATGTTTATTTCATTGTTTGTCTTTGTCTATAATAAAAACATAACCCCCTTAATTTAATATTTTGGCCTTTCTAAAGTAATTTGAATTTATTAGTACAGTAAAACTTATCGTCTTTGATATTCAATAATATATCTCCCAAAATTCTTCTACTAGAACATTTAATGTTCCATTCACACTCGTAGTTTAGTCAATGATCATCTAACAATGAGCTTAGTAATATAAGGATGTTCAATAAAAAAAATGATTTAAATTTATAATTAAAATTTTATCAATTACAAATTTTTTTGATATTTTGTACTAGACTTTCTTTTGAAAACTGAATTTTGCTAATAATTATAACCAAATACCTAGATGATTTAAATAGCGGAATTATGAAAGGTTAATTCAAATTTTTATCTTCAAATAGAACAATAGTATTAACTATCATTTTTCATGTACAGTGAACATATTTCTGAAGAAATAAAAATTTCACCAGAACGGAAATCTGATGATAAAAATTAATAATCCCGAATTGATAATTATAATTAATGGTAGAAGTGAATGAAAGTATTTAAAACCATATAAAATTATGAAAGGTGAGTGTCACCATTTTTCCGGAAATAAGCAACATGGTACAATATATAGTTACCATCTCATTCTTATCATAAAATCTTTTAAAGTAATTGTAAAAATTTTGGTCAATATTTTTTTGTTTCATGTCACAAACATTTGATTCTAGACTAATAATCAACGAAATCGATAACTAAAGCGGTTTAGAATGCTAAAATTCAAAACTGTTAACATTTGTATTAACGATTATTCTCATCCACGTTGATTTCGCTAGCTAAATTTGAGAATTCATGTTAATTTATCAATTATTTAGATTATTTTTGATACTTTAAATTTTAAAGATTTTTTTTAATGATATATTCAATACCTACAAGAGAATTACAACCAAAAAAGAGAAATGTATATAAAAAAAATTTAATTTATTTAGCGTGTCTAATAATCGCAATTTTCTTTTGGGAATTGTAATATTAAAACACATTTGAATATCGCCAAACATAGGAAATTTGTTAACTTGATATTATTATAAAAAACGAAATAATTATTCATTATCCTCTGATTTCTACATGTCACCATCCATCTCCATATTAAAAAAAGAAGATAGGATGTATACAATTTTTTTTATATGTATTTAATTAAAAATATTTACGTTATACGAAGTTACAGATGGTTGGGAGATAATTTTTCTATCGCTAATGGAACCTGAGAAATTAAGTTTTTTAAATTGAACTTTTCTGTACATAAAAATAAATATTTATATTCCTTTCTTTAAATTTTGTTTACAAATTGGAAATAAGATATTCAAATCTGGATTTTCAAAGGATTTGTGGAAAATTTTTTATTGAAAATGTTTTATATTAACTGTACATTTTGACAACGGATAAGTTATTAAATCTGACTTATTTTTTTTTAATAAAATGTATTTATTTTTTTTTTAAATAATAATTAAAAAAACAAAAATAATAAACTAATTAAATGATCATTTGGAATGTTGCATTTTTAAATTATGTTCCACTAATTCCAATAATAATGGCATTTGAAAATAATTGGCAATTATATGAAATGTTTTCAAATATAAAATTAAATCATCCGAGCTGATTAATGTTTTGTAATCACCAGCACAAGGACAATGTTTCGGTATATTTTCCATTTTTATCTAAAATAAGAAATACACTTTGATAATAGAAAGTAAATTGAATAATTATTTATCTTTACCTGTTTACATCTAGTGCATATTAAATCTTGTAAGATATACGCCATAGATTTACGATTTAAACAATCGATCAACATACTTTCTATTTCTACGTTATCGTAACTATTTTTACATAATGGACACAACCAAGATGCTCTAAAAAAATTTGATTATATAAAATTTCAAAATTCATATTTGTGTGAAAGAATATATGAAAAGGATTATCCGTTAATGTTAACTACATTCAGGAATAATGTAGATTCAGACAAGAGCTTTTGATATTACATACCACTTTTAAAAATTTAATTTATGAATAAACTAGTTAAAAATACGTTGATTTATCCAAAAAAATGTTTTTCCATATTTGAATCGTATTTTAGACAGATCAACTATATTTCGAAATTAAAATACGCATTAAATCTTAATAATTAATGGGGTAACATCTAACTATTTGAAAACATGTACATAATTTTTGTACGTATTAAATTTTGCAAAACAGTATATGTATTTGCTATAATTTTACAAATATTTTTGGAATATTCAAATAATTGGATCCAAGTTCTGTAGCCTGACAAAAATATAAAAGTATAATTTTATAGGTTCGCTATACTCTCATCAAAATAACAAACATATCAAAATAACAAAATAACAATGTCAAACTTTAAGAAAAGGGAGTTAGAGTAAAACAAGAATTTATAATCAACTTACTCATCATTTTCCATTGTACGAAAACTATCTTTACATAAATCAATATCACGACAGTGATTACATGCTTTGCAAATAACTTCAGGTAATGTAAATGAAATACAAGGTTCTTTCCATTCAGCATCGTCACTAAACGCTCCAATTTTAATTAATTTTAACATATTTTTACGTAAATCCATCACTTCAACTTCAATACTTGGATCTAATGATAAAATTTTACAAATTGCTTTTATAAATTCTAATGCGGGATTTATTAAACCACCCGATTGAGCAGCAAATGATAATTCCGAAGCTGCTTTGCATGTAGGTAATCGGCGATGTATTTGTTCCACAATTCTGTAAAATCGAAAACAAATATACATTTGTACCATAAATTAGAATGTAAGATAGTATATATGGTTACTTGTTTACTATATTCTACGTAAACGGAACAATAAATCGTTTGAAGTTTATAAAACCAGTGCTTTCTTCCACATAATTTACTCACTGCACTAATTGTTTTTTTTTTTTAAATATACTTACTGAAACAATTTTTGAGATAATTCTCCAGTTATCAAATTTTTAGCAAATTCAGATGCATTTTTATATGCACCTAAACCAAGTTGTGGTCGATATGAACTTTGACTAGTAGATGGTCTACGTCTAACTGGAGTTTGGGTCAAAGCTCGATCGGGGTCACTCCACATATATTCATATACAGCATTTATATAGGCAGCAATTACATTACTAAAACTTGAACGACATTTAACTTCTTCAGGTAAATATTCAGCCAAATTCCAATTCATAACAATTGCAGGCTACGAAAAAAAAAAATAATAGAAAAATAATTTACAAAACTTTCATGATTCAATTATGATGACCGCAAACAAAATGGAAATTGATTCTCAATCGGGTCCTAAACGTTTAGAGATATACTATAGGACAAAATTTCTGATAGTTTTTATAGCTTGGCAATTAGTTTGATAAGTCGTTTATTGGACCGTAACCTTTACGATCATTAGAAAATCAACCTCTGTCATTAGAATTCAAAATTATTATATTGTTCATCAAGCTCTCTACAAATTGTATACAAAACAAGTAAAGTTAACTAACAGTGTTAATTGTTAAAATACTGGACTCATGATTGAGTATGGATTTTTTCAGAAATTTTTTTATAAACTGTTTAGATTTACCACAATTGAAACTCAAATTCAGTTAATATACATATTTATAATACGTATCAAATTTTTGATAAATTTATTTAGTATATCTTATAAATGTTAATTATAAGTAGTTCAAAAATTGATACTCATATGGTGATATATAAACAATTAACACTGTTGTTATCTTCAATACAAATCAATATAGTCTTACAAAAATAATACATTTTAAAACGTCGCATAAAATAAAAGTGTTTTTAATTTATAAAATAAACTAAGTTCCCCGAATCATCGGAGATATAATGAAGGAAACATTACGTTTTTATATTGAAAAATTTTTTTGAAACTAAAAACGTATGGCAGTAGAAGACCAACGTCAAAAATAAAGTTAACATAAAATATCCCCATTTCAATCCAATAACTTCTGTATGAATCATTTTTCTCGATAAAAATTTTTCGAATTAATTACCTTTGTGAAGTTTAAACGAACATCGTTTGAAGGATGCTCTACTAAGTTAATAACCAGAAAGTTTGAGGTGGCTTTTTTATAAGAAAATTCTTACCCCGTCATCATCTTCTTCGTCTTCACCTAATTCAGATTGATCATCAGGCGGCGAACGCTCATTGTTTTCATCCATGTTCGATAAACTAATTTTATTTTCCTCTTCACCAGCAGCATTTAAACCTGTCGGTAGCTTACCTCGTACACCACCATGATTTGCTAAATCTAACCACATCAAGTATTCCCAACATTGATTATATGATATTTCGATACTATGGAATAATTCAGTGTTGCGAATATTTTGCACTACGTATTCTACGTAACTTATAGCATCTGTTACGCATTTCTTTTTTGTACATATGATGATTTTATTAAAATTTGCAAATATTATAATTGCACCTAAACGTTTAAATTCAGCGACTAATTGTATAAATAACTTTTTCATTAAATTGTGTAAAGTTTTTCGCAAAGCTGGATCATATAGTAAGGCATTTGGTGAACGTAGCCATCTAAAAGTTATTATAAAAATAATTACTTAAAAAATTCGTTACATAGAATCGTTCATAAAAAAGACCTAACCAAATTAAAATTAACAGATAATAATAGTGTGCGACAAACAAATAGAAATTGAAATTATTAAAAATAAAATATCTTAGAAACTCCTTTTCTGACAAAATTAACTAACAAATCAGCTGATCAATCCTAATTAGCATAGATAAGATCACCTGATAAATACTGATTGGTTTTCTAGCTTATCAATAAAAACGCAAACTATTAAACATCATCGAATATATCAATGGAATTTTGTATTCATATTTTTTCATTTTTGTAACGCTGATTTTATTTAATAATTATTATTTGAGTGTTATAATTATACAATAAATGATAATATTGATTCAGATAAAACTCATGAAATTAATTAAAACACAGTCATAATCTCATGAAGACTACGGCTGTTATTGTATTTTTTAAAAATTCGATGTTAAGCCATAGGTAAAATAAGGTTAGGGTGAATATAAAGTATTCTATACAGTAACGTGAAATTATCACCAAGAGTTTAAGCTCATTATGACTATATTGTAGTCGAAATTCTTATAACAAAAATTAATTTAGAATTTGGAGTGAATTTGAAATTTCATGTTTAAATTATCGTAAAAAAATACACAAACCTATAAAAATGAACAATTTGAAAATCAGCAAAAACATTTCGATACAATGCAATATCCCGTAACCATGAATTAACCATTGAACGTAAAATTTTGAATGCTGGAGCACATAATGCCGTTTCATCATACGCTGGTAATGATGTTGGTGGTACATTTGAACCTATTATTTCTTCTAATGATACTTGTGGTATATTATCAAATGCCACACACGAACTTGTACCTTCTAAGTCGTTCACATGATGCGATTGCAATAGTGTGTTCACTGCTAAACTATCGATATCCAACTCTACGCAAACAGTTGAATAACATCCTGGATTATTTGCAACGGCACTTGAGCCCTCATCAAATTCAGTTAATAATCTTTACAGAAAAATGAAATAAAGTTGATATGTGATATTAATATAGAACATCTAGTCGAGTAACCACTAAATTTTTCTATTAGTAATATTGATGACTACATATTAAAAATGGATTACTTACCGATTATCATCAGCTTCACGTCCACCTAAATCAGGTCTGTCTGTTGGCGAACACCATAATACAAAATTATTTTTTTGTAAAAATCGAGCATAATATAAGTCTGTTCCAAATATTGTTGGATCTTGTGGCAAGTTTCCAAGTGGTACAAAAAAATATCGACATTGTTCAATGCTTAATTCCAACACTGATTCAATATTTAAATAATGTCGAATCATTGCTCTAGCACCGATTTTTTGCCATTCCATTGTATTATACAATGTTTCAATATCCTAAATTGAAAAGAAAAACTCAATGTTAAATTATAGGTAACTAGCTGCACTCGTGACTTCTCCCGGGTTTCAATTCAACTGTAATTAATGGTTGAAATATTTGATACATAGTTTGACCCCTTTTTCCCCACCATTGCGTGTGGAAGTGGGCACGAAAAAATAGCCAAAGTTACTTCCGGTAACTTCCTATTTATACCTGCGAAGTTTCGTTAAAATAAGTTAAAATTAATCTTTTCGGACACTATGATTTTATATAAATAGATTACAACAATTTATATCTTTAGATTAAATCAAAATATTGTGAAATTTTTTTATAAGCATCAAATGTCTAAAAAGAATAAAATAGAAATTTTTTATGGAAATCCATACAATAGTTTTTGCGTGATGCTTGAACAAAAGAAACCTCTATCATTTTATTTATATTCATTCATTAATTATTAGATGGAAATGTTTGATAATTTATTTTTATTGATTCAAAGAAAGATTGAATATAGCGAATTTAGTCTCGTATATTGCTGTTTTACGCTCCTCTGAAATAAATCGATTTCGAAGAGTCAAATTTAAATTAAATCACCATCGCGCCTTTCAGATGATTTAGGTAACTTGTAATTGGGGATTAATCGCATAAAGTATATGCAGAGAGCCTGGCAGATGTGTGAAAAAGAAAAACCTCGGCGTCAACATTTATAAAATTAAATATTTACCTGAATATGAATTTGTATTAACGGAAATGTTAATAATTCAGGCATTTGAGATGTTAAAGCAGTTAAATTAGATGATGTTTGTACAGCTAATAATGTTGGTCCTTTCTTTTCGTCGCGATATGCTTGCAAAGCTTTTTGTAAAATCTTATACACTTGATTTAAATCGGTTTCCATTCGTATTTCGAACGTAACACCTGCCGGAGGGAGCATGTGGTCTTCTTTTCCACGTTCTAATCTAAGAAATAAAATAAAAATATAAATATTTTCTAATAGAAGTGGCAACCGAATCCACGACCATTTGAAGCAATATATTTTTGCTATCTGATGTTCGGATTTCTAGCCACAGCGTATTCGATATACAAAATAGATTTTTCGAACTTTTTCTTGTGATGAAACTTACTAGAAAGGTTACGGATAATAACTTCATCGGAAATTTTTGGGAAGGTTAGTTTTTATTTCTAACTACACTAATTTATATAATTTTCAAATTTGATTTTTTAATCCTAGAAGTTGAGGTAGTTAGGATCGATACTCGAGATAAATTATTCGCCCATATTTCTAGAAATATGTCTTTTTAAAACAAATATTTCTGAAAACTGAGTTTAAAAGGTAATCGATTTTTATAATGATTCTGTAAGATTCTTTGACTAAAATGATATTTCTATATGATTTGTATGAGGGCTTTTAAACAATTTAAGTTTACGAAATACTTACTTAACAATTCTTTCAGCCGCGAACATCGTATTAATATTTGGCATTTGATTTGTACGTACTGTATCCACAACAATAATGAGCGCTTTTTTTATTGGTGATAAAAACAATCCAAACATTGCTTTTGCACTATTCGGTGCTCGATTATGGTACAGGTAAATATTCTTTAAAGAATGCATATTAGTGTCTGGATCACGTTTTAAATATGGTTGTTGTTTTAATGGGCATATTTGTAAATTTTCTAAAGAAAACGCATTTACATCCATTGAACCAGATTGTATTAATTTTTTTGCATGATTTTTATCCACAGTGCAAACACATCCTAACTGTAAAATTGCACGAAATTCTAAACTCATTTGTGTTTCATAAATACCCTCAACATCGGGTGTGGATAATTGTGACATCAGATTTCTGAAATAAAGAAGAAATTTTTTAGAAGATATAAAGTCGAAGTAAATTTTTTTTATTAAAATGTGTCATGTTGGTTATCAAATAAGAAAGCTCAATTAGTACATCTCAAAAATATAAATATATTAATAGTATTCATTTAACCACAAAATATTTTAAATAAAAAATAAGTTAAAAATATGTATAATATACAATTTAATCCAAAATAACTTCTAAATTACTATCATAATTTATCTTTAGAAGCGTCTTAATCGTCTACTAGTTATAGGCTATTTGACATCACATTAAAGTCTATATTGCACCCTTTATGGGATAAAAAGAATTCAATGTATTTTTTAAATGGTAGTCTGACTTTTTTTCCATAGAGATACATGATTGTAAATTTTATTCAATAAAAAATATACGATAGGAAATATTAATTATTTGTTCTTGTCTTATTTTACATTAATTAAATTATTCCAGTGTTAGAAACTTTGATTTGAGTATTGATACAAATTTGATTGTAAAAAAATAAAAGTATATAAATGAGTTTTGAATTATATACGTAAATAAATTGCGTGCGTAACCGTCACAGAAGAAATCGAATAAAAATATATAACACTCACTCGCTATGTTCCAAAAATTGTTCTTCTGGCACAGAAAATTGATACAAATAATGCACAGGCCGTGATCGTGGTAAAGTTCGATTACATTTTTTAAAATACATATTTTCATCACAAACTTTAGGTTTCCGCTGATTAACATAAAATATTCGTGGTACAGTTAAACGTATTTGATGCAATTCACTACCAACTAATCCCCATAACTTAAATACTCCTGGTTCATTTGTTTCAACAATTTGTATTATTTGCCATGGTGAATTTAATAAAGTCCGTTGTGTACTTTTAAGAAATCCCCCAATTGTTGCTGTTGACGCTTTGGTACGTTTAGCAACTGGCTTATTATTAATGGATGCCCGATTTTCAGCTTGCCATGCCCACTTTTTCTTTTGATATATAATCCATTCTCGAAGATTTGCCTAAAAATTATATTTTTAATATAAGAAATTAAAATTACACTATATCAATGTTGTTTTGTTAGTGGGGGGGGGGGAGATATATGCCTGGTATGTATTTCTTCTTTTATCAATCGCTTTAAGCGCTGACCGCGGGAGTCTAACCCACAAGCACGTTAACTGCAGACTTTTCAGTCAGCGATATTACCAACTGTTCTTCCGAGGTCAGACGTTGTTATAATTATGTTTAATAAAATAATTTTCTTCAATAATATGAATAAAACAATGTAACTTACTTTAGATGGTGGTGGTCCAAGAGCTTCACGCCATGTTCTTGCCACTTTTTCATTTGACTCACTTGGTTCACAGTTTTCTTCATTTTCAGAATTTTGGCGTTTGCGTTTTGTTACAATTGCACGGCGTTCATTTGAGATTGTTGGTGTATCCATTGTATCTTCAATATCTTGAATATTTTCCTGAAAATAAAAACGTGGATTATATGTTACAATGACATTGATTTGAGATAATTATTTACTTCTACAATATTCTCCCGTGGTTTCACCGAAAATAATTCATTAATTCGTCGTTGTTTCAATACGTCATTTTTTTCTAGCATTTTCTTATGCAACCATTCAGGGTGACGTATTCTAGGTACGGGATTTGATAGCTGTAACAAATTTTAAAATTTAATATACAAAAAAAATACTCGACGTGCATATAAAATACAAAAGGGTATTAAAAAATCTCACTGAACCACAGAATCTCTATAGATATAAAAATTTGGAAAACGATTCACCCTAAAGGCCATCCTTGCAACTTCTCGCTAATTCTATACCTAAGCATTTAAAAAAACACTCGTTGCTTAGCGGGAAGTTAAAAAAATAAAATCGATCAAAATTTAAATAAAAAGATACATAGATTTGGTAATTGACAAATTGATCAAAAACTTAAAAATATATTTAAAATTTACAAATAGTTTAAATAAAGTAAAAAATTTTAAAAATAGTATTCATCTGAGACCTGGATGGTACATTAAAGGAATTTAACAAGTTTTACAAAGACCTTTTTAACTGTAGACTAAAAAATTATAGGAGAAATGATTTCATTTTCAAACAAACAATCGTTCTTTGAATTTTATAACATTTAAGGGAAAAAAATGATCTTTAAAATTAAACACATTAACAAATCGAACTTACACCCTGCATTGCAGCTGGAATTGTGATGATTTTTTGTATTGTACCTCCAAGTCTTTCAATATAGTAATTCCAATCTAAAACTTCTCTAATATCTAAGTCCATGATTGTTGGATCTTTTAACCATTTTCGTAAATAATGGCGTTTAATACTTGGATCAGTTTGAAATATTGCAAGTGGAATTGCTCTAAATTAAAAAAAAAAATATTATTAACGATTGTTTGTATATAAATTCTTAGTTAATATGTTACCGTTCAGTTACTGGTGCTCCCTCCGGCTTTTTGGATATTATAAAACGACATGCCAAACCTTTATCTTTAACCATTTGATCACCTAAAAACTCTGCTAAACGTTTCGCTGTTGATATCGATGTTGATTTTTGCCCTTCGTATTCTTCTAATTTACGCGACATCGATCGATTCTCCGAAATCAATTCAAATAATTCAGAATCTGGCATATTTGCACCCTTGGTATATAATACATCTAACCAATAATCGGCAACTTTTGCAACCGATGAATAACATTCTTCTAAAGTAGATCCTTTTAAAAATGATTCAAATACTGATGATTGAAAAATTTTTATAATTTGTAATTCACCTCGTCGTTTTACTTCAAATCTATGAACATGTGAAACATAAATTACTTTGAGAAATGTTTTTAAAAATATCGCAGCATAGAGCAGCTATTGTAATGGACCCGAAAATTCAAATAAAATTTGGCTGGACAACCAAATTATTTTTTTTATGAATGAATTTTGAGGAAACTAGTTATCAGGAAAATATTAACTTTTTGGAGCTCTAGAAATAAAGACGTTGGTATTTGCAATTTAAACATTTGAAGTGTTGAAAAATAGCTATTCCGTTATTTACGTTTAGTGTCGTGTTTATTGTATTATATAAATATTATTTTTGGTATGTGTGACATTTCGTATAAAATGGACAATTTAAAATTTTCGTATAAAATAGGTAATACAAAAACAAAATGTTATAAATGGCGTCTTAAACCAATTTTTTAAAGTACAACAATGAAAACATTAAGTTTTCAGAGTGTAAATTTTACACGAAAATTTTATTTTTTCCAATTTATACAAAATATTACACATAAAACTTAAAAAATAATATTAATATAAAAAAATTAGAAACTAGACGCAACTTCTTCTATTTTTATGGTTTAAAAGTTGGACCAGATACACATTTGACGCAATAGATTGATTTTTCTGATTCACAAAATTAAATTCACTTTTTAGGGCCAGAATATGCCTCCAAAATTTTAGCACGCTATCTGTTTTCATTTTTGAGCCATCTTGATGACGGAAAGACAGGTGGACGGGCGTTAAACGGAATAGACTAATTAGGCGATTCTATGGATATTTATACCAAAATTTTGCTAGCGTTCATTGTATTAACTTTAGACTAAAATTAATATACTTCGACATACACTATATATGTCGAGTATAAAAATAAAGTAATTCAGTTTTTTAAATATTATTTAAGTATTATATTTTTATTTATTTCAATAATGGTTTGCTACTCAGAAAATTTTTCGTTTTATGGTAAATTAATTTAATGATACTCAAATACTTCAGATTAATTACCCTTTTAATTCAGCCAAAGATCCATCAAAATTAAAAACAGCATATCGTTTTTTTAATTTTTTTCCTTCTTCTTTGGCTGCTGGTAAAACCATGCCTAAATATGGACCATCGACTTCGAAGAAAATTGTATTTTCCTTTCTTTTTTCGTATATTAATTTTTCTGAATCTTTTAATTCATGATATTGCTCATTTGTAAAATGTTTTTGGACCATACGATTTAACACCGCATTTGGATAGGAGACAACAATTTTTGATTTTTTCTCATGTGTACTTAAAAATTTGAAGGAATCGGGAAAAGATGCTGGTATTACACACCAAATACCATCTGTATCTAATTCTAATGGTCTGCCAACACGCTCAACAATTTCTCGAGCTTTACGAATTACGTTTGCACCAGTATGACATACAATACCACCCATTTCCATGCTATGCCAACGTGCACCACGACGCATAACGTATCCATAAAATGAATTTAAAATACATTTATATGCTAACTGCAATGAATCATATAATACTTCACGATTTTTTGCAGATTTAATATCTTCAGCATTACCCTTTTTAAGTGCTTCAGCCATTAATTGTTTGGCTTTTTTGGACAGACCCTTATATTCATACCGACGATCACGAAAATCACGCACTGTATCGACATAAAATGAATTTTCTTTCTGGCATATTGTCGTTTCCCGCTCTTCAATTCGAGTTACTTTTGTTTTTTTGTACGCTTTTTTACAATAGTCGGCAAGACGTTTCTTCTCAAAATTAGCTTGTTCTTCTTTAGTTAACTGATGAAATGGCCTTTGAGGACCGCCGGGAAATTGAGGGGGAAATTTTTCAATTTCTAATTGTTGCTGAATGCGTTGGTATTCTCCACGTGATGCTGGCACTATAGAATAATTTTAACTATTTTAATCTCGCAAAGTATAAGATTATAAACACTTTCAGAATTTTCCTCTAATAACGGCAAAAATTAATACTTCATTGTAAATAATTAAGGATTACTTACTGAATTCACCTCGCCATGTCCATGTCATTTTTCGTTGACATGTTGCATTTGGACGATTAAAATCGCACGACGCACATACAGTTTCATTAACAATCGCTGATGGTTGTAAACGATTTGTTAATATAATATTAGGATACATAGCACCGACATCCAAATGATAAATTTTTGGATTTTCAACACGATTTGGATGTTGTTGTATTTCTGTTAAAGTTTCTTTAATTTCCTCACATATCTCTTGAAAATTAGTCACCATGTCTATTGGCACACCTTCTTCATGTTCAATGGCATATTTCATTGTATCTTCTACTTCATCTTTCAATTTATTAAATATTTCAGGGTCTAAACGAAATTTACATGGAATATCTGCACGAAATACACCAACTTCTAATGCTTCGACATGTCCTCCAACATAAGTTTCTTGATGTAATACATGACCATCAGATGTTAATTTATTGAATTCTTGTTCTTGTTTATTTGGAAATATGATATTTGCATGAAATGCTTGAACCATTAATAGTGTTTCACATAAGGTACCTGAACCTTTTCGTAAAACCTAGAATCAATAAGTTTAGCTTAATTTACATTTTTACTAGTTAATGTTATACAAAATGTTTCCAAAATTCGAATTTAAATATGAGATCATTTTTAAGAAAGTGAACTGAATCAGCAAATAATCATTGTATCGTCTCAAAAACTCTTATTTGTAAATGCTGATCTGATGTTTCAGATCAAATAATATTCAGAAGACCATGAAAGTTGTAGGGATTGGGAATAGATTAACACTTACTAACACTAATACAAAAATGGATGTTATAATTTGAATTCCCTTTAAATCGTTGTAATTCTATTTAATGAAATAATACTTAAAAGGAGAATAAATACAAATGTTTGAGGTTTCATTTTTCAATTAGCTCACCGTTGTTATTTGTTTGAGTGGGCATTGGGCGTCAATCGTACGCTCCTTAGAAGCTACAATAAATGAATTCCGTTACGAGTTTAAAAAAATAAGATATTGTAAGAAACAAAGCTGAAAAGGGTTAATATAGAGATGTCATTTTTAATACTTCGTTTTTAAATTTTTGAGACATTTTTTGGATGCATTGTAATAAAATTTCATTATAATTGTAATCATGGATATCACAACTTTTTATAAATTGATTTAGTAAACTATAAAAGTAAGGATTAAAATTTATTTTTTACCTCGTCTGGTTCCATTGGAATGATTGTGCATAAGGCGAATATAAATGGATGCACATATTTCATATACAAATAGTAAGTAGCAACTGCATCAGACACTGAATAATTTGATAAGACTTGTGGTTGTTCTGTGGCTAATGTACACATATCTTCTGGATCTAATTCTACTGGATCATAACGTAATTTTGTTTTAGCTACTGCTTTTAAATTATGAGATCCAGCTGGTAAATACGAATCTCTTTTAACCCAACTAAAAAAATTAAGTTTTTTAATGCAATATTCGTTAATGAAGTTCCATAAACTATATTTAAATATACAATGTCTATTATGAAGTGTGAAAAAATGATTAAATATTTTGTTATTCTTCCGTAAAGAATAGGATTGAGTTGAAATTTTGAATAGATTTTTTATTTCTGAATACGTTTTAATCGGAATAAACATAATTTTTTATTAGGGTAGTTATTATTTTCTTAAAATTTATCAAATGTTTCTAAAACTCAAAAACCTTAATCAGAGGTTTACGTAATTGTTTTGTTGTTATTTCTAAGCAAGGAGTCAAATTATGTTGGGTCTATGAAAAATTGTTTTGAGCATTCTGTTCAAAAAGTTTACAATTCTTACCAAAAACAATCCATATGCATAGCTGAACGACATGAATAAACACCATCACGGTTCTTAAAAAAACCTATGGCCTTTTTCATATCCAATTCATGAAAAGCAGCGCGAGCTTCAACAAATGGCCAATCAAAA
>JAEMTY010000068.1:0-64688 GCA_020423425.1 Chrysopa pallens
TTTTGCATAATTTATATTCGATATATCCAGTATTTCAATGGCATTTTCCTTTATTTGAGGGAAAATTATTCCAAAATTCATCAAAGGTTTCTTCCAAACATATTTCTTCAATTTTTAAATGATTAACAAGTGCTTTATCGTATAAAAATGATTGCATGTGTTGGTAAGTTTCGACGAAGTTTACACGAGATTTTAAGTCTAAATATTGGCAAATTTTCAGACAACTCTCTATCGGAAAATTGTCCTTCGTAATGCAGTTTCGATACTTTGATGTGAGTACAAGTTATAACCCCGGTAAATGGAGCACAAAACTTCGCTGGATTCACTGTTAAATCTTTATAAAATGATTTGATCGATGTAGTTTTTCTATAAATTTTCTTCATTCATTCATTATGTTTCTGATAAATATAATTAAATTTTTACAATATTTGTCATTTTTAAAAAATAATTGCATTTAAATTTGTATAATGTAATTGGATGCGCCTTCATCGACTGATTAGACATAGGCAATATTCTTGTTTTCATTTTCTGAATGTACAAAAACTTGACTAGATATTGTTGAGCAAAATTTGGAGTTTCTACGAAGTTTTGGCATTTTTGAAATTAAATCAGCTTTACATAAACCAAACAAACAAAAATATATAAATTTTAAATGTACACTTATGTTCAATATATAATTTGAATCAATTAAGGTACCGGACTGATTCTAAATTTGCAATCAAAATATAAACTAGACTCAAAACCATAACAAAACTTGATAAGTAAATTAAAATTGATTCAAAAACAAAAAAGCTATCTAAGATTCTTTTCTTTTCTATCTTTTTCTTCAAAAAAATATTTAATACGTACTTTATATGGAGATATTAAATGTTAAAGTCATACGTATTTTCCTCTTTGTAATATCCATATCTTGCTTAATTTTAAAGATTAAAAAAAATAACTTTAGATCCATGTTCGTGAAGTAAAGACGCTTCAATTGAAGTTATAAATAAAATTTAGTTCGTTCCCAAATTGACGAAAAAAAAAATATCTCAATAAGATTACAATTTTTTTGTTACACTCTTGCTGGTCTGTGCTCATTTAAAGCTTTCATAACAACACCCTTGTTACTAATCACCTCAAATGCTAGCTCAATAATTTTAGAGCCAAATTATTGGCTCTAGTATTGTCACTTGTTGTCTCAAACACTGCATAAACAATACCTGTAATTTCTGTTACATCCTGTATGGCTTAAGAATTCTTAAATTTTGGTAGATCTTTTAAACGATTACAAAACTATTCTGGTAAATACTGTTGAAATGAAATCAATGAAGTTTTTCTTTAAAAATAAATTATGTCGTACCAGTTTCGGATACTCATTTCAAAAAAGTTCGTGGAAGCATTAATGCTCTGTATTTATAAATTCATTATCGCTGTAGGTTTTTCAAGTGTTGGAAGAGAAGATAGCAAAAAACCAACCTCAATTGATGAAATATTTCGAAGATTTAAGATTTACAATAGTTTGGTTTCTATCATTGAGAATCGATTAGGAACAAGAGACATTACGCTGATGTCGGTATCGAACCACAGCGGAATAGAGCGGAATGGAGTGAATGGGAGATCAATTGGCAGATAAAGGCGGCGTGGTGATTGTTCCCTATGGTAATGCAAAATTGTTGGATTCAATGTTGAAATGTGCTGGCGAATGACTTCATTGTCTTTTTAATTATGGGGCTTTTTCGACATCTCATTTCTGCTACAAGCCCTACAAAGTTATTTCGCGTTCAATGATGCTGTACGTACAACCTTGTCATTATTTCCATTAAAACCAAGGATTGTTAAAAATTGATTTTACATACACTATGTGAAGTGCCATTTTCATTTTTAAGCATATAAATATATGAATTACTTCTTCGATAACTCTCCTGGCCTATATCAGTAGCAACAACTGTCGTTCTTTGTTTTACAGCAGTTAATGATATGTGATGCAATATGGAAGAGTTTCGTTCTTTGTCATCTGTCATTTTCCAAAACTTAGAATTATAAAATTCTCTTCTGGCCTTAGATATATTTTGGATACACTTCTTTCGACATTGCTCCCTACGACCGTTCTTCACACCATGGTTTTCTACAAATGTATCATATTTCCTCTTTTCCCTTTCACTCACCGATATTTCATCCTTTTGCCTTTGTCGTACAGTCCCCTTTTTAATATTGTGAATATTTTATTCCTCACTGGAATTTTTAGTAGTAGAGTTAATGTTCTGCCCATTATCACTGTCGGGAACATCGTTCTCGTATTGATATTGTTATTTGAATGTTTTCTGTAGGCTCAGATTCATCTTGTAGTGGAGATTTATCTATTTCCAATATACTTGGTAAAACATGCCTCCGAGTGATATGAATCTGATCATCTATATTATAAGAATCACATGTTTTTTCAACATTAGAACACCAACCTGATGAACCTGCACCTGTTCAAGTTTCCTGTTCGGCTCCTATACATAGGAAATTATCTTTGAAATGATAATATTACTGTTGCGATAACCACTACCATCACATGCACCCGAAGAACATTTTGTGGGTGCTGTATCATTACTGTTATTAGTTGAAGACTATATCACACAACCACTTATTACTATTCACAACCACATTTTTAGTCACCGTAATAACATTAGATTTTGTTATTTTAGTGTTCTCTGTAATAGATTTGCCGTTTGTTAGGGCAAAACATCACTATACGCATATGACAAAACACTATCACTTGTTAGAAATATTGCTCTGAACAGTTTTGTCAATATCGGAAATGTACCTACTGCCTTTAGAATTTGCGTTTAAATTGGAATTAAAGAGAAATCTTGTTTTGTTTTCTTATTTAAGGCCAACATAACTAACTTATGTCCCCGAAATCCATTAGATTTATCCATGATTGGATCTAAAACAATAATATACGATGTCTTAAAGTTAACCTGAAAGTCAACATAATATGTTAAATTTTCTTTTTTTCAGTGGTCAATTTTGTATTTACTCACCTTATAATATATATTGGCAATATAAAAACATGTACTGTTTTTCTCTTCACTCTTTTAAATCTAACTTGATTTGTAATTTACTTAAGTTGATGACTAAACAACAAACTTTATAGATGAGACTGAACCCTTTACAACGCTGATACTTCGGAAAATTGAGGTATCAATCGGGGAAGCCACTAAGTGATGTAGACGTATATCTGTGAAGGTCAAATTGTAAATTGCCAGAAATGTTAGGCAAAGTAGACGCATATCCAAGAAGCGACCGTTATGTTTGGAAATATGAGTTACGTACAAACTGCTTGGGAGTTTGTTTTATTTTTGAGATACGTCTTATATTTCTAGCACTTTAGCTGCACAATACGGACGAAATACGCTAAGAAAATGGATTAAATACAACTGAAAATGTCCTTATAAAAAAGAATAAGAAATTCAGTGAAATTTGAGATACACCTTTTTGGCTTAGTAGAACAGAGTATTTACATCATATGAATTCTAAAAACGACTCAAGTAATTAACATTGTAAGCTACTTGTTTCTGAACTTAGATATAAAAGCTCTACAAATATATTTCTATACTTTATTCTTACATCTACTTCATTTGAATGACATAATTTTAAGTTTGTTTCCATTGGTGTGTTATAACTTTGCATTTCTTAAATCATACTTTTCTTGTAGAGATATACTTTTCTTGATTCAAATAATTTTTACCTTATATCTCATCATAATCAATATTAATTCGAATAAAATTTTTAATTTTACCTATATATTTCATTTTATAACATTCACATAGTTTTAATTAAACTTGATCAATTAATTTTTGGCTTCTAGAACAAGTATATCATCAACAAATGATGAAATATAAATCTGTTAAATATTTATTTAAACAATCATACCAAATTCTTGGACCGTCACTAAGATCACACAACGACTTTAAAAGCTTATACACTTTACTTTTGTCTTTATTATAATCATCCGTTTGATTTAAATATACTTCTGACTTTATTTTTCATTAAAAATTTAAAGTGGGTATATGGGAATCTGTTGTTCTATTTTTCGGTTCAGGTGTGCACTTTCATTACTTGCCTCTTATTAAACATCTTTGGTGTTA
Source organism: Chrysopa pallens (assembly GCA_020423425.1). Classification (NCBI taxonomy): domain Eukaryota; kingdom Metazoa; phylum Arthropoda; class Insecta; order Neuroptera; family Chrysopidae; genus Chrysopa; species Chrysopa pallens. The sequence goes on from JAEMTY010000068.1 coordinate 4,119, forward strand.
AAAATTTCTTCTGTAAAGACATCACGAATAAAGGGATATATTCCGGATGCAGCATAACCTGTTTAGCTTTCGATTTTTCGGCCGAATTGTCAATTCATAAAAAAGTTGTATTCTTGCTGTTAAGCAGTCTATAATGGGCCTAGGACCGAAATTTCCATAGACTGGCTTCAATGTAAGGTATGTGAAAAAATGTTTTAGCTAGTCTATAAAGAGCTCTTCATTTATCCATCAATTTTTTGAGCATCTCCTTTTAAAGCCAGTGAGCTAGTGAGCACCTTTGACTTGGATAAATTAATATTGGAGGGACGCGTACGCCAGTTGCAATCATTGCACATTCAGATACGGTTACGGTTTTACCTCTATCACAAGTAGTTTTTGCACTTAAACGTTTTTGACATTTTTCTGTTATATTTGATAACTTTAAATGGTATATTACACATATGAAATTTTTAAAAATTTTTACATTTCTGAAATTTTATAACTTAATTGATGACTCATTTGGGGTACCTTTTGGCATTTTTTAAATGGACGCGTTCACATACAATAGAGGATAGAGTGGCAAGATGGGGTACTTATGCTTTAAGGGTCATTAATATAAAAACTAACATAGTGAAACAATGGTATTTATTTTTTAATTAACAAATAATTATTGTTTTTCTAATATTTGTTGGCATTAGAAACTTTTGGTAACACGTTTAAGAGGAAAGAATTAAAATTTAAAAAAAGTGTTTGGCCCAGATTTATCCCATGGTGCTGGTAAGAAGAGATGATGAGAATGATATCAGAGAAAGATGCTTATTTGATCTGGTAGAAGTCACAGACTTATGCTACTTTGTCATCATCTATTCCTGCGCAACTATTATGAGCTTATCTTCCACATAATGTGTATGATATCCACCCTACAATTGAAACGGAATATACTTCCTCACAAGACAAATATTTCATCTCTAGATGATGAGACTCTTCGTAGTTAAGCTATTTTCGCTAATCGGATATTTTGTTTTTATTTTCTTTAGTTTTTTCTGTTATGCATATTTTTCTTTCTGGATGATGACTTCTAAATCATATTTGTAGGGACAAGACGTTATAATTGCTGTGTTTCAACGTAAGCGGCATATAGTTATTTTGGAGAAATCAAAACAAGGCTACTGTCGTTTTTATCGCATGTGGGCACATTGTCTGGTACTGATGTCTCCGGTTGGTTTTAAGTTTGATACGGTGCTTATTGCTGATTAACTAGCCTGGGACTAAAGTGGGAACATCCTGGAAAAGAGTCATCAACAACGTCTCTGTTAATATTCCCAGCAATATCAGCTCTTTGTGTAGCTACAGTGTCTGAAGTTTGGGCAGTAGTGAAATTGCTTATATCTTAAAATACTTCTCGGTTTCTAGATGTTTAGTTGTCATTTTACTAGATCTCGTAAAGAAGGGGCAAAATCTGTTTAGGAAAACACGTTTGGATTAAAGGGCAAAATCCCACATTTACTGCTGTTGACATAGGCTGCTTGAACAAGACTATTTCCAAATACTTCAGCGATTTGGCGTATAGTTACAACTAGTCCAGGGCTAGAAGGTAACCAGGGAGTAACCGCTTGTTTTTAATTATCACTCAATTGTCGCATAAACGCAACATCCGCTACTTGTAAAAGTTGTGATGTGTGTGGACGAAAACACAAGATTATAACACCATGTGCTCAGGCTTTATTAATCAGGTAAATATTCTGAGTATCGGCATTGTGCCCATCCAGTAAAAGAAGCAAAGGCCTTTCGTTAGATACTCCACTGAAAATCACAAATCTCGTAAGCCGTTGAGAAATAACTCGGAAGTAATCTACCTCAAGTCATAAAATGTAACCCTTGTAAATTCTTCATCGACTCTGGATTCAGTCCATAAGCACCTGGAAAGATAAGCATTACCCTTTCAACTGTTTCCCGCAGGGAATTTTCGGACCACAACTTGTTAGTCTTGCGTTTGAAGTCACGTACCACTCTAAAACCTCTACTCGCCTGCAGGGCAATTTAATAAATAAAAAACAAAATAAAAAAATAAAGCAGCCAACAATCTTTAGGAAACACAAAACCTACATTATTATGGCTTAGTTTAAGCGTCAATAACACCATACCAGGTTATGTCATTTAACAAACCACAGTCACGTTTCAAATCAGAAGAAAATATGATAAACAATTGGCAGTGAAACACTTTTTTTCGAACCTGCGCACTTGTGAACCACTAAACACCGCGCGACTGACAAGTATCATGGCAGCGCCTCGAACGATATATAAACGAGCGTGATTTGTTAATGTGAACTGTGAATTTCGCGGGGTACTCCGTGTTACCCGCTACCCTTACTTCCCCCTTCTGCAATACTGTTGCAATATGTATATTTATGGGGTAAGTAAAAGTATTCACTTCACCCAAAAATCTGATAAATATGAACATTACCTATGGGTCAAATAAGACAATTCAAAATTTCGTTAACTTGACCGATAATATATGTGGGCATGGTATCTTGTCTAACGTGTATCCTATATATGGGATGCGTAGGATATGTGACGTATTAAAAAAAATTATTTTTCTTCTATTTATTAATGTTATATAAATTTATTACATTTGAATACACAGAAATTGTTATACAAAAAATTTAGATTTATTATTTTGTGATTAAATGTAATATCAACAATATTTCAGTTTCTTAAACAAAACAATTTGCAATTGTTTTTACTTATATTATTTACAAAACAATATTATTTATAAAAACATTGTAATATATTCAATTTTAAGTGCTTCGGTACGGAATTATTGGTGGGCATTTTTAAATTATAGGCTTTGGTTGATGGCAGTGATATAGTTAAATAAGTTTTTTTTTTTTTAAACTACCATTTCTTAAATTCAAAACATATTCATTTTTTAGCTCTGTGAGTGTAAATGTTGAGCTGAAGTTCGAAATCAAATCAATGTATTATCCTAGATACAATCATGCTTTCGAATCATCATCAAAATTGAACAAACCTCTTTGGCTCCTTTGGTAGCAAAGCCTTCGTGATACGTGTAAAATGTCGATTTGCCTGATTTTAAATACTTCATAACAAAACGGTGAACCCAGAATTGCCGTAAATAAAAAATGTTTTGTATAGATATGTGAGGCCATGGTAGATTTTGCACAAATCGAACTTTATAGCCGCAACATTATATCGTCCTTCACAAAGATCTTGAACTGATGAAATTTTGTTGTAAAACTTCTAGGCACGTCTTTTATGGATCATTAACTGACCTTCTACCGAACGTTTTGCTTTTTCTGATATGTCTGATTGTTTTATAAGAGATGATATTTCTTCGCAATTTATACATGTGTCGAGTTTTGGTCGACCAAATCTGAGAAAAAAGTTTTCAGGATTCGCTTACACTAAATTAGCTCTTAATTTTGATGTAAAACAAAGATCCAAAATCATTTTCATCTAAAAAGGGACTGCCAAGTTTTAAGAATCTGACAGACCTCTTTTTTTTTGGAATTCCAAAAAAACTATAGGTGCACCTAAAATATGATTTGCGCACCTAAATAGCACCTTAAAAGCCCCTAATTTACAACAAATTTTTGGTCGATTTTTTCAATTTGGTTTAGCCATATTTTTACACGTCTTTGTTAACTTACTTAAATGGCATTTCCCAAAAAAATCCCAATCTCATCAAATTTTTATTTTGTATCACTCGGGCTACTTGTGGGAGTATTGTGTAGAATTTTTATTAAATTCTTAAAATTGGGATAATTTCATGTTATTTGTTAAAAAAGGCAGTGCGTTGCAAATCTGTATGATGCCTATGTAGATTTGCATCTAGGTGATTCAGGTCTGATACCTTTGCCATATGTGCGATTTGCATCATTGTAAGTCATACTTAAATTAATTATTAATAATATAAATATATATATATATATATATATATATATATATATATATATATATATATATATATATATATATATATATATATATATATATATATATATATATATATATATATATATATATATATATATATATATATATATATATATATATACATTATATATATATATATATATATATACTAAAATATAATAATATTTCCCTGATTGAACAACTTTTTTTTCGGAAAACCTACATAATAGCAGACCCAGCCACGCGTTGTTGTTACAATTTGGAGCACCGGGTATTTGTTGTGGGGCAACCGGTATTTTTACCAGTCATCAGGTATTTCGTGTAGGAAACCCATGCCACGAAATTTTTATATTTACACCTCGTTTTTGGTATGCGACCTCTGGGTTGGCCTACGATCTTGGTTCTTGATAAAAGTATCAAATCGAATTTAAATTTTTATTCATGAATTTAGAAAATTTCCTCATGAAAAAAAATTTGGATGCCCTCCGTTTTTATGTCAATGTTGTGCATACCAAATTTCATAACAATTCGATAAGTATTTTTGGAGTTATTTTGGGCGAATGTTGAAAGAAATACAATGCATATTACATGAATTTAAGTTAACAGCTTGTTAGAAGCACGCTTTATTATATTAATAACAGATGTGGATAATCGATCTTAAGGCAGTCTATCAACAGCTGTTAAAAGCACACCTCTTATGTAAAGGGAGAGTGCTTCTAACACCTGTTGACTTCAATAACATGTAATATACACATCTTATAATTTTCCAGCTCAAATAACTCAAAAAATCCAAATGTAATTAAATTGGGAATGGATAATATTAACATAAAATCTAATGTTTGTAGAAGATAATTTATAATGAAAAAATCAAATTTGATTCTATATTCTGAAATGCTTTTTTAAGAAAAAATTTTCGACAATCACAAGGTTTTCAAGTCAATATAATATTTTTTGAATATTTTAGGTGGAAAATTATGTGATTCTCATAGCTAATGATGAATACCCTGAAATAAAATGCTGTACTTACTCAATTTTTTATTTATTGGTAAAAATAAAAAGTTTCATTCTTTTGGTTCATTTGGATTAATCATAATTTTTTATTTTTTAATAATAATTATTTTTTTAAATAAAATTCGTTAATACAATTCCATGTTAATATTGGTTTTTGTTGTATCAAAATTGTACAGAATTCGCAAAAATGTAAAGGTTATTATAATATTGATCCATGAAATTAAATACTAAATTATTAATGAAAAAATAAACTCATTCTATTATACTCTATAGCTTGATTCCATTTGTGCTCTATGTAGAAATTTTTCTAATCATTCTGTTTGTCATTTTCAGCCATTTGATTATCTGCATATTCTTCAGATGGTGGTGACGATGTAAATTGAACTTGTTGTGGAAATGATTCACTTATTTGTTCCATTTCGCGTTTTTAATTATCTGAGGGAAAGGCTATTAATCCATCCATGTCACGCAATTCATGAGCTTGAGGGACTGGCCATAAAAGTATCTGTTAATTACCATCCGTTAATTCATTCGGATTAGACGGTGTTTTTTTATCATCATTTTATCTTTCGTTGCCAGGTTGATCAATTATTTAGCAGAATTTGCAATTCAATGGATTCGTGCACTCATATCTCACCGATTTGTTTTTGCGGCAAATTAACACATTCATTTTTAACTTCCCGAGAATAATTTGGAAGAGTAGTTGAATAATCATTTTCAAATTTGGCTGCATTCGTTCAACTTTTCTGTTTGGATTCGTGTCATCATAATGCCGACAGATTTGATTTTGAGGCAAATTAACACATTCATATTTTACTTCCTGAGAATAATTTGGAAGAGTTGTTGAAAAATCATTTTTAAAATTTGGCTGCATTCGTTCAATTTTTCTGTTTGGATACGTGTCATCATAGTGCTGACTGATTTGATTTTGCGGCAAATTAACACATTCATTTTTAACTTCCTGAGAATAATTTGGAAGAGTAGTTGAATATTAATTTTCAAAATTTGGCACCATTCGTTCAATTTTTCTGTTTGGATTCGGGTCATCATAATGCTGACTGATTTAATTTTGCAGCAAAAAACACATTCATTTTTAACTTCCTAAAAATAATATGGAAGACTAGTTGAATGATAATTTTCCAAATTTGGCTGCATTCGTTCAATTTTTTGTTTGGATTCGTGTCATTATAATGCTGACTGATTTGATTTTGCATCAAATTAACACATTCATTTTTAACTTTTAATTTTTAATTCTTTCACGAAATTATTAGGACGATCTTCCTCAGGCCCAGAATGTACTATTCTAATTGTGCACACTCAAATCATTGCGAATGTAATCTTTAATCGATGGTGTACAAGATTGGACAAAACTAACATCAGAAGTTTCTTGGCACATTTTTTATTATGTGTAAAAAAAAAGACCGTCAAATATTAAAACATCAATTCGAGGTGGCTTCTTTAATTTCTACGCATTTTATCAAAGCATATTTGTCGGTTTTGCAAATGGTTCCATCAAAATGTCACAATGATAATCATTCTAATGTCATCAGATATTATAATTCAGCGTAAAATTATTGAAATGTCAATATTATATTCCATTGAAATTCCCAGCATACGTCCAAATAAATCCCTTTTGAACTTTTATTATTGAATTTTTCCACCTACTTGAACTTTTTTCGTCTTTTCATAATCTTTGGAAAAATTATTATTAGATTATTTTAAAATAGCTTTTTCAAATCGATTTATATCAGATTGACACAATAAATGCATTTCGAAGGATTGCTTCATTACCTTCTATATTTAATAAAAATTGTTCTACTGGCAGTGATGCGGATTTCCCTGATGAAATATTTACCAATTGGTCTTTAGAAACATCTACACTGAAAGGGTTAATAAATTGATCAGAAGAAGCGATAAATTTTTTCAGTTGTTGATTTTCCGGGTATTATGAGATGTCAAATCTACTGAAATGTTTTAATGAATTTTTAGTCCTAACTCAAGAATTAATTGACATATTATCATAGATCGCACGTCATGGTTTCGAGCCCACCGTTGTCTCGTTGAAATCGAGTTTGTGAAGTGTAAAATACCTGACAGCCTTCTTTTAGCGTTTGCATTTATTGTTTGCTCTAGTTCCAGGTATTACTTTAGTATTACTTTCCTTCGCTGTATCGCTCTTCCTAACCTCATCCTCTGGTAACGGGAATTCTTTTAATAAATGCACTTTTATGCACATAAAACGCAACGATGAGCAGCATCGCTAGAAGAGATCACTTGAACGCAAGCTGAACAATCTTTGCTTGCGTCAAACATAAAACCTCTCAAGAGAGAAGTATTTATGTGCTCAATTTTTGTGTCTATTAGTAGATAGTTATTCTCTTTTTCTTCTTCAAGTTCTTCAGATTGATTATTAGTATCCAGGTCGTTCTGGGTCTCTTTTTCTGATGACTAAAATTCTTCGTAAATTTGCTCTTGATAAATATTCGATGTTTCACTACCATTTTTCAGCAATTCAATTTCAAAAATAGACAATCATCTTTGATCTCATCTTATTAGTGCCTTTGTCGAATTCACCGTCATAGTATTTTGATTAAGTGTGTGACTTTTAATTAGATTAAATTATCATTCGATTGCCGCACTGGTAGAAGGAATTCTACCATATACAAAGGAATATATTTCCCCACAAAGAAATAGTGATATATTTCAGAGTAACCTCGAAACTATCTGGAGAGAAACTCGAGTGTTATCGCGATCTCCTTCTTCTATTTTCACTACCAAGAACTACAGCTTCAATTTTGCTTCTCCAATTTTTCCAGAAATCATCATTTTTGACTTCTTCAAACACAGATGTCTGTACAACTTCTATTCTTCGATATCTTCGGTTAATTGAGTGTTCCCTTATGTTGAGTGTCGATATTCCATCACCAACTGTTTTACTTAATGCTATGATTAAAATAGCTTTAATTGCGACTTCGAGATCAGTGTTGATCGTGAGCTTTCCAATTTAGACGTTTGGAATTTTTCCTTCTGGTCTGCAAGAAGTTGCGTACTGCTCCAAAATCGAATCATCCCGATCGTCCCGAATCGATCGTCTCGTATTGTCGTTCGTCATATTCTGGTTACCATATTCAGTATAATCGTGGTCACGTAAATCCCCAGTTGAAATTGACTGATGTTTATGCGAATTCGCTTCCCTGAATTTATGAACGCCTTCAAGATCAAGCTTAGTATTCTACCAAGTTGCATTTCTAAAAATAATTATGAAATTTACTGACTTCGAAATAGGATGAGACATTTTACTGAAATCTAATAATAGAGGAGAGACCAACAGAAGCATTTAAATTTGTGATAGCATTAACGAATTTATCGTTTGTGAAGAAAGGACGAGTTACCCAGGATCAGTTCTTAACATAAAATTATTAATTTACTGAAATCTCTCGCTTCTTTCATTTTCGCCTGTATTTTCAGTGTCAGTGAACAAATGGCTGTAAATGAAATGTAAATTGTGTAAAATAATTTTTAAATTAGAGCTCGAATTTTTATCTATTTATTTGAAATTAAAAGCTCCTACAGTTTTCGAAGTACGGCTTCCATACTCATTATGAATGTTGTTTTACGTTTTCATTAATGAGATTTCTTCGAATTATTTTCTATTTTTGTTATTATTTTCGTTTTACGCAATCTCTCATTTCAAAAATGATGGAAGTAATTTTTAAATAGGTGTCCTAGGTTACGATAATTTTTGAAATATTCTACTTATAACTTCAAAGGTTTTTTATTTGTTTTTATAATGGAATTGAAAACAGTCATCTAGTTCGATAAATAAACATATTATTTTAACTTACTTGTCGTGATTATTTGGACTATGTTCATCCATTTTGAAATATCAGTTTCATTATCCGCAAAGTAATTACCATCTGACCACCGTGACCATCTCTGATTTATATAATAATATTTCTAAATGGCTGCTAATGAAATGTAAAAATAATTTTTAATATAAATCGAATTTTTCTCTAACTACGCAAATAAAATACTAATCTTTTAATAATAAAATTTGAATAAACGAGATTTTGCGTTGGTTCCTCACTTCACACAAGGTTTGAAATTCCTTTTAAATTTTTTTTCTTGTATTGGAAATAAAGGCCATCAAGTTCGATATACACAATATTTTAACTTACCTGTTATAATTATATGAAGTTTCTGTATTATGTTCATTTATGTTCATTTCATATGAGATAGTTTCTAGTCTAATTTTAATACGTTTTATTGAGCTCTCCGACGATGGTGGATTCATTTCGTCTAGATTTCTTTTATTTACTGGAATAAGGAAAAAAGTTTTAGAATTAAATTCGAGATCATCGATCACCTTTATTTTCAGGAAGAGATTTATTTAGTATAATGTCTGTAAGAATACATTCGGAATAATATACATAAATAATTTTACCTGTCCGTTGATTAATACTTTCAAACATATTAATATTGATTTCATTTAAAATATTTTGATTATGAGATGATTCTGTTTCATCCACAGTACTTTCAGTCTCAATTTCCTTTGAAACACTAGAGTTTTCTTCTGTTGCATCCACAATACTTTCAGTCTGACTTTCCTCTGAAACACTAGTGCTTTCTTCTGTTTCATCCACAATACTTTCAGTCTGACTTTCCTTTGAAACACTAGAGTTTTCTTCTGTTTCATCCACAATACTTCCAGTCTCACTTTCCTTTGTAACACTAGTGTTTTCTTCTGTTAAATCCACAATACTTTGAGTCTCACTTTCCATTGAAACACTAGTGTTTTCAAGGTTGTCTTCTGTTAAATCCACAATACTTTCAGTCTCACGTTCCATAGAAACACTAGTAGTATTTAAATTATTTTCAACACTAGATGTTCTTGAATCATCCATTTTGTTTGTGCAATGCACATCTAATTGCAACTAATTGAATATTCGCGCGTATTTTATCGCTACCCTATAACGGACACAATACGAATAAAACATATGAATAAACGTTCATTAGAATAAACAAATTAATAAGCGTTCACATAGAATATAGTATCTAACGGGGTGCGTTCATCACAGATCTATTATCAAACTATTATATATATATATATATATATATATATATATATATATATATATATATATATATATATATATATATATATATATATATATATATATATGACTTTCATTAAGTAATTTTTACACTAAGTAAAATGATTGATGTTATATTATTTTTTTTGAGGGATTGTATTGCAGAATGAGGCATGTATAATAAACACAATATTTTTACCCACAAATAACTAAAAAAAAAATTATAGAAATGCAATAAAATTTGGTATGCACAATCTAAAGATAAGAACGGATGGCTTGTTTAAGAGTTTTTATCGAAAAAAACATTTCATATTCTGGTTACCATATTCAGTATAATCGTGGTAACGTAAATCCCCAGTTGAAATTGACTGATTTTTATGCGAATTCGCTTTCCTGAATATATGAACGCCTTCAAGATCAAGCTTAGTATTCTCCCAAGTTGCATTTCTAAAAATAATTATGAAATTTACTGACTTCGAAATAGGATGAGACATTTCACTGAAATCTAATAATAGAGGAGAGACCAACAGAAGCATTTAAATTTGTGATAACATTAACGAATTTATCGTTTGTGAAGAAACGACGAGTTACCCAGGATCAGTTCTTAACATAAAATTATTAATTGACTTAAATCTCTCGCTACTTTCATTTTCGCCTGTATTTTCAGTGTCAGTGAACGCATGGCTGTAAATGAAATGTAAATTCTGTAAAATAATTTTTAAATTAGAGCTCGAATTTTTATCTATTTATTTGAAATTAGTAGCTCCTACAGTTTTCGAAGTACGGCTTCCATACTCATTATGAATGTTGTTTTACGTTTTCATTAATGAGTTTTCTTCGAATTATTTTCCATTTTTGTTATTATTTTCGTTTTACGCAATCTCTCATTTTAAAAATGATGGAAGTAATTTTAAAATCGGTTTCCTAGGTAACGATAATTTATGAATATTCTACTTATAACTTCAATGCTTTTTTATTTGTTTTTATAATGGAATTGAAAACAGTCATCTAGTTCGCTAAATAGACACAATATTTTAACTTACTTGTCATAATTATATGAGGTTTCTGTATTATGTTCATTTATGTTCATTTCAGATGAGAAATTTTCGTCTCTAACTTTCATACAAATTATAGAGCTCTCCGATGATGGTGGATTCGTTTCGTCAAGATGCCCAATTTATTCGAGGTTTTCAATATTTTGGGAGCGTCAAACCTAAATCCGTTGTGAGCTAGTAAAATAACTTTGCCACCAAAACTTTGTAAGTAAGTTATAAAGTCCAAGTGCGCTTCTTTTGCCAATTTTGTTTCCACTCGATTATTTTCCAAAAACATTTCCCCTTCATAAATAGTTAATTTAGTTATCCTTCTAGCTTCAGCGTTTATTCCTCGACTCGGCATTATATAAACATTAAAATCTTTTCCGTCACAAGATGCAGCAATTTGACAAATTTCGGCCGAATCTCCCAATTCACTTGTTTCTTAATCAAAAATTACTACATGTACGTTATTTTCGTGAGTAACTGTCTGATTAATATTAGTTTCAGTTACAATAGGTTGAGGAAGAGCTTGCGAAATATCACTAAATCCGCATCCAGATTCATATGTGACTCCTTCTTGCTTTTCCGCTCGTACACCTGCTGATTTCTTCAGTTTTTTTTAACATTGCTCGGCGTTTTTTATGTTCTACGGTAGCTTCTGTTATACTTCTAGTCAATCGAACCTTTTCTTTACACTCGCGATATTTTTTCGTATTTTTCCCTGGAGATAAGCTGAGTTTTTCGTTCAGTTTCACACATATTTTTCTGCCACACAGCAGAAGCAACTCGAAAGTCAAATAATTCAGAACATAATGTCCATTTTTCGGATGTTTAGAAGTTACCATGTTCTTGAATGACTCATTACTTTGACTAGATGCACATGGTGCTAATTTTTCAGATACTTTTACGTAATTTTCTATAGTATTGGAGAGTAAAGTAAAATGTCTAAAGAATTATATCAACATTTTTTGCTGCCAAAATAGCACGATTACTGAGCCAATTGTTATTTAGATAGTTATTTATTATATCTGGGAAGACACTCGATCAGATCATTTTTAGCTTCAACAACAGTACAGAAATTGTCTGGCAATCTTATGCATTGGGTATTGTTGGCAATAACTGGGTTGATAAATAAATAACTTGAACTTGAATAGAAAAATGCCACACGTATATTATAGAAAAACTTTACATACTTAATTAGACGAAGTGTCAACACAAAACAAGGTTAACATTGTAAATATGTTACCTGGCAACAAAATAAATATGGGTTTGTTCTCATATTCCAACACTCCCTCCTGAACGCAAACCCATTTTACTTATACAATACAAATGTTTTTCTAGCGTTACACCCTTTGTTAAATTATCAGCTATCATATTACAACCATTAATAAATAGAAATTTAACTTTACCCTTTAAAATGTTTTCTCTAAGAAAGTGTAATCTAATATCTATGTGCTTAGTCTTAGGTTTATAACAATCTGTTGACGCTAGTCTAATTGCACTTTGATTATCACTATAAATAACTAACGCACTGTCCAGGCCTTGGCCCAGTTCAGCTTGTAGTTGACGAAGCCACAAGGTCTCTTGGGTCGCTGACGCTATCGCCATATACTCGGCCTCTGCTGTAGATAGGGCTACAGTCTGTTGCTTACAGGAACTCCAGGATATGCATGCATTTTGATAGATAAAACTGTAACCTGTGAATGATCTCCTGTCTAATGGGTCACTTGCCCAATCTGCATCGCAATACCCAGTTATTGCTTTAGAGTCTTCTTTGACATAACATTACTTGAGATCCTTGGTGCCCAGAAGATATCTCATGATCCTTTTAACTCCAAGCCAGTGTTGAACCCCTGAATTATTACAAAACTGACTCAATTTATTCACTGCAAATGTGATGTCAGGTCGTGTTACCTGTGCCAAATATATAAGACAACTAACTGCTTGCCTGTATGGGAAATTGCTGTCTTCATTTTCAGGTTTCTTATCAAATTTTATATTTACCTCTATGGGAGTACGTACTGGTTTGCACTCAGACATGCCAAAACGTTCTAAAATTAAATTGATATATTTCTCATGGCCAATCATAATCACACCTGCCTCACGGTTTCTTTTAACGTTTATACCAATACATTGCTGAATCTCACCTAGGTCTTTCATACAGAACTCTATAACTGTATCTTTATCTTTGATTTCTATAACTGTATCTTTATCATTTGTAAAAATAAGAAAATCAGCGACCCATACTGCAATATATATGATTTTAAACTTACTTATTGAATAATAAATACATGGGTCAATCTTAGACCTTTCTTATCCTATTTTAATTAAAGTATTGTTCAATTTATATATTTACAATAATAAGTTCCATTGCCGGCTAGCTTGCTTAAGTCCATAGATTGATTTATGGAGGTGACATACCTGGGCATTTTCTTTGTAACATTCTGCCTGTGACATGTAAATATCTGTGTCAATGTCACCCTGAAGAAATGCACTTATTGCATCCATCTGAATCATTTCCAGGTCATACTTAGCAGCTAGAGCAAGCAAGAATCGAACTGACGAATATCTGACCACGGGAGCATATACCTCATCATAGTCATTTCCTTTTCTTTGAGCACATCCTTTGATTACTAATCTTGCTTTAAATCGAACAATATCTCCTTTTTCATTTGTTTTACTTTTAAATACCCATTTACATGATAAAGCTCTTTTATCTGTTGGTAAATCTACTAGTGACCAAGTTTTATTCTTTATCAAAGAGTCATACTCCTCCTGCATGGCCTTCTTCCATTGGTCAGCATGCGGAGATGAAAGAGCTTCATCAAGAGTCTGAGGGTCATTTAAGTCAAATATAGGACAAAAATAACTCACGTCCGGGTCATCCTCCTTTACATACCGTGCTGCTATGCGTGGGCGTAATTTTATATGATGTGCTGGAGTCGGAATTTCCACTGATCTCTCTGGTATATAGGATGGATCATCATCATCTCCGGACTGATAGTCATCACTAGAACTCTGGTCCAAGTTGTGTTGAATTTCTTCCTTACAGGGTTCTTCAGGTGACTGCATTCCAGGACTGTATTCCAATGTAGTTGTGATGAGATCTCTTAACAAGGCTACTCTTCTGTACAACCCGCTGTCAACAAAAGCTTGTTGTAAACTGTCCCAGACTTCTTTACATGTATTTGCACTCTGTACATGCACGTAGTTGACAGGATCTAGTAGGAGTATCAGCTTAGACTTTGCCTTTACTACTTTCTTTTTATCCTTGTTGGTACCACAGTGTTGGTAGGTACAAGTGCGTTATCGGCGATTACACAGAAATCATTAAGCACGCAATTTGGACCGACTACAACATTCTTGCCAATATAAACATTGGAGCCAATATGGGCAGCACTGATTGCGGAACCTTCACCGATGTAAACATGGTTTCCTATTTTTACTGGGGCATATCCATATATATCATTTTCATCTTTTCGATATGGTGGCCTTAATACAGAATACGGCCCAAAAATACAGTAGGTACCAATTTGTATCTCTGCTAAATCACCTCTTACGTGAGCATCGCAATGAATAATATTTTTACCTTGTGTAATAATGTTTTGCTTTCCGCATAAAAATGATTTACGAGATACTTTCGTATCACAATTAATTTCAATGAAATCATATTTATCGTAAAAAACTTCTGGAAATTCCATTGTAATTTTCGGTTTTCTTGATTGATATTGGTCGTGATGAAATTTCTTGATGAAATTCCACTTCACCGTTTCCAATATCTAATAGTTGCTGAGAAAATACTCGTACTGTCGGATCATTTTGGAGTTGTACTCGCATGTTTTTTGTTAACCTTAGTGTTTCGACGTTTCTCCATAAAAATGATTGTTTTAAAAATGCATTGATTTCATCAGCAAAAGTAGAGCGAGGAATCACTGGCAATGTTTGCCGAAAATCACCAGATAATAGTAGAATAGCTCCACCAAAAAGTCTGTCATTACTGTTTAAATCCTGCAAAGTTCTATTTAATGCTTCGAGTGAATGTTTATGAGCCATGGTACACTCATCCCAAATTATGATTGAACTCCTTTGTAACACTGTAGCCATTCCACTCCTTTTCTTAATGTTACACATAGCATTTGGATTATTATGGACATCTAGTGGTAACTTAACAGCAGATTGTGCTGTTCGACCACCATCTAACAAAGTAGCAGCTATGCCTGATGATGCAATGTGTGTTTTGGATGTACTGTATACAGTCGCCCCAGTGTCTTAACTTTAAATATACCTGGTATAGAAGGATGTGGTTCTCCTTTTCTACGTGGCTCCCATTTTTTAGTTGACATGTTCCATGTAAAATAGCATGGAATATCGGTATATAATAATGTTCTTGCGAATTGGCCAAAGGCATCAGTTTTTTGACAAAGTGAGAAAAATCCAGTTAACGTCGTTTTTGGTGGTTCAAATGCTCTTTGAAAAACATTCTCTTCAGTGAAGTATACACGTTGACCATTTTCAAGATGCACTGCAAGATGTTGGATAGATGGTTCTCTGTGGTGTATGGGAAAACTAAGTATACGCCAGATAGCTTCGTTGCTGCTAATATATCTGCCCATTTGGTATCGTGCTATTTCGTCATTTTCATTTATTTTTTGTACTCCAAACATGGCTAAATCACTGCCCTTATTGACGTACTTGCAAATGTATTTAATGGATTTAATGGAACTACAAAGCTCAACATTAATATGAGCCTTGTATGTTTTTGAGAGCAGTGGTGAGTACGGTACCACCCATTGATTGTCAATTTCTAATTGGTTAGAATTTGACGTTCTTATTTTAAATGTGTGACCACTGTTATCGGCGTTTCTGCGGCGATACAACGGATAACCATCGATATCAGTAATAGTATCATTCGTGAATTTCTTAGGAAAATTTTTTTTATATTTCCCATTTTCCATGCATGGCGATGTCATATTAAAAGCACCACACGGCCCGTGAATCATGTGACTTGTAACAATGTCAAATAATTCTTGATCAATGATGAATCTGGAATTTCGGCTGAAATAATTTGATCAATTTCTTCTGGACGAATTTTAACATCAAGCCAAATTAAAATGTGAGCATGAGGTAAGCCTCGCTTTTGCCACTCAATTGAATAAAACCAACAACACGTTTTGCCAAAGACTGAATATTTTACAATAAAATCAATTAAGGGTTTTAATTTTTGTTTAAACACTCGTACAGTAATGTCGTGACGATGTATCGACTGTTGACCTGGTAATAATAAAGTTTGTATTTCCTCCCAATTTGGATTGCACGTAAATGTTATAAACAAATCTGGACGCCCGTAATGACGGACATAAGTCATCGCGTCCTGAATGTATTCTTGCATGTTTCGTGGGCTACCGATGTAGCTTGAAGGTAAAATAACTGCACTGCCGATTTCATTGGTGTTTAAGTTTCCATCGATGTTTCCAACAACAACATCTCGTAAGTGGATGTATTCCTCTGATCGTAATTTAGCTTGGTTAAACCGAATAAATCGCAAACGTTCGCTTTCAATCTTAGAAAACATATCTACAACGTATTGATGATACAACTGACGATATCGAAGAATATAATTGTCCTGATTATGTCTAGTCATTAATCGATGCGCGTAGTAATTCATTGAACTAACTTTTTTACTTAATTCATTACCATTGATTGGATCACGCTGTTTGATATTGATGTGATATTCATCTTGTCATTGCCAGAATATCAATGGGTACTGGAGTGCGTCGTACAAACGGTGTATATCTGAAATTCTACTCACCGTATTATCTCGGTGTGTAATTTTAATAGATCTGTTGTCAACTGGATCACCAACCATAATAATAGCAACTTCATCTACGGTTGGCGCATTGAATCTGCCAGCGTGCTCTCCTGATGGTACTTTGTCAGCTTTGATGACAATTTGATAATTGTCATTTTTCAATTGTGGTGATACTCTTTTGAACAGTTGAATCAGATGATTACGGTTCTCTAAAAATATTTCCAACAATACTACAATTGCTCTTTCTTCTGCTTGTTCAATAAAATTATACTGGCATCGAGTTGTCACACGTTCTTCACAACTGCCCATAAAATAGATTTGGAGAAATTTTGGATCTTCATTAGGCATTGGCATCAATGATCCAATTTTATGGTACACTTGGCCTTGTATTTTAAATGTTGTTTCAAAATTACGACCATCAGATGAGAGATAGCAAATTTTAGATGTTCCAAATGGTGTCATTTGAAAGCAAGAATTAAACTTACGTGTCTTACGCAAAAATAATTTTGAATAATTTGAAATGCCAGAAAGTAGTGATTTCAAGGGTTCAGGTGAAGTAGGGAGTAATGGCAATACAACTTTTCCGGATGCACAACACATGCCAGGTGTTTCATTGCGAAATTTTAACGCTTGACAATATTTACATATTTTGTCCATCGCACCGATGATAACTTTGGGGTCAGCTGAGTAATTAATGTCTGGTGCATAATTAAACGCCAGACGAACAAATGATTCTCGTGTTAATTCAAGGCTGGTCCGTTGACTTTCTCGGTTTCGTTGTCTAAATGAATCTATGTCTTGTTCACGTGCCGCTCTTGTTCTCGATAAATAGTCTTGTAGACGATTATCATGCTATTCCATTGATTCATGTGCACGAATATCTGCAATATGGATTCATCGAGCTGCATTTCTTTCTGCTCTTTGCTCAACTGATTCCTGGGCTCTCTCTAGACGTCGATGTCAAGCTTTTTTGCTACGGGCATTGTGGAGGTTAGATTTCTTTGGTGGCATTTTACTGAGAATAGTGATTAAGTTAGTTAAAATTCAATCAAAATAAAAAAAAATTACAAAATTCTGCAGTCAAGATAACCCTGTTTAAAAATATTGATTGAAAAAAATTCACTTTTATGTAATTTGAATTTTTTTTTCAATAATTTCAATTTCTTTCTATGTTTATAAAGATATACAATTTACATAGAGCGAATTTTTTCAATTTGTTTCCCTCAATATTTTTAATCAGTTAGTTAAAATTCAATCAAAATAAAAAAAAATTACAAAATTCTGCAGTCAAGATAACCCTGTTTAAAAATATTGATTGAAAAAAATGCACTTTTATGTAATTTGAATTTTTTTTTCAATAATTTCAATTTCTTTCTATGTTTATAAAGATATTAAATTTACATAGAGCGAATTTTTTCAATTTGTTTCACTCAATATTTTTAATCAGGGAAAACTAACCTTTTTAAAAAAGAATAAATTTTGTTGTATTTTAATTTTTTTGTTTATATATTTTGTTGTATTAATGAAACTGAAATTTAGTAGTTGAAAAGGAATATTCAGAATTATATAGAGCACATGAAATTAAATGAGAAATATTAAATGAGAAATAATCCAGAAAAATCGATGTTACGTTATAGATCGATCAAAATATCACATTGCACCACGTGTTGTTGAAAAACAAATTTCGAATTCCAACGTGGCGCCATCTATGAGAAGTTCACAATAGATGGTCCGACAGTCCATCTGTTTGAGACTTATGAAACTTACGATTAATAACAAACATCCACATTGACAATCAGTTTATTGTTAATTATAAATTATTAAGACCATTAATCGAAATATAAACTATCCTATATCTCAAGTTAGACCGAATTACACATAAAATGCCAACTTTCAACGACATCGGTTGACTTGGTGAAGAGATCACTGGGAACATACATATGACACTGGATTTTTATATATTAAGATTTACATTTTTCAAAATTTTATGGTAAGTTTTATGACCATTTAAATACTCCATATAAGTCTGAGCATTAATAATTTGCATACAAAAACTTCATTTATCTAGCACATGTATGATCCATACACAAAAAATTTTTGTTTTCATATATGATCACGATTTATAACTCCAATATTATAACAACGTAAACAAATGACTTATAACTGATGTAACGATATGATGTTCTTGTTACTTCAGTTTTTGTTAAAGTGGGAACTTTTGTCTAGCTTACTAATATGACGGCATTATTATATCATTTTTACGTTAGGAACCTGACCTGTACCTTATGTAATCATATGACTTACTAATTACATAAATAATACATAAAAATATGACTCCGATGTGACGTCACAGCATGATGAAAATATGATATAATATGTACGTAACAGTTAAGTCATATAAATGACATATCAAAGTCAAGTTTGATGTCAATATGAGGTCATAGTGATGTAATACAACATGACATTTTTGGACCTCTGTGTGACCCATATATGATGTCATTTTAAAGTCATGTGTTCCCTGGGAATTAATAATTTTAATTAACTGAATAATTGTATCCAGAGTATATGTGTATTGCGCTTGCGTCAACTTTTCATTTAAAGCGGTATTTTTGAAAAGTATAGTCATAAACATAGTGATTACACTAAGTTTTATTTATTTATGGATTAAGAGATTGAAGGCTGTTTCATACATGCATCATGCAACTTTCTTTATCATATTATTGCTATTTAACAATAAATATATTCTACATAATTTTTTTATACAAAATGTTGTTTTTACTTTCATTTTTGGCTTTTTACTATTGCAGAGGGAATGTTTTTAATGATTTCAGTATAAGTAGCTTTATAAGAGTGTAAGTAGCCTACATCTTTGACCCACTTCTAAAACTTAAAATATTAAAGAGGTTAACATAAACTTAAATTTAAAAAAGAAAACAATTAACAAATTTACTTAACATACGATGTATTAATATACAAATTTCAATTAACAACAATATCATATAATTTTTTTCTTATTATTTTCCAACCAACTAGAGTTGTCAATTTCCTAATTCAATAATAATTAATGAAAAAGCACATTTTTAAAATTATTTCAAAAATTTGTTAGGTTGTGTAAATCAAATATGAATTACTGATTTGTTATAGTATATGAATACATGATTTTGTAGAGAATTTTTTTCTGACATTTTATTCTTTAATCGAATAGAAAAACCCAGAGACATTAAAAGAAAACTAAAAAATGTGGCCATGTTGTAAAAATGTCATCAAACTTTGGAAGAATATACTATTATAATACACGAGAATACTGTTTCAAATGGATATTACCAAAGTACTATATACATAGGTTTTCCTACGTTCCCATCAGTAACTCCTCTTTAAGACCTGTCAATTTCAAAATGCTTAATCAAAATTTTTTATCTAAACCATGTGTATCTATTTGTTTCTACAATTTTTTATTTTTTAATATTGAAAAAAACAGTTAAATTTTTTTTTTTTTCAAGAAAAGTACTTTTATATATTTATATATTCATATTTTTTTTATAAATCCGCCATTGTTATTCCCCTTGAACATTTTTCAGTCGTACGTAGGATATATACAGCAGGATATATTACTCATACCAGTGAATAGGTAATTTAAGCTGTTTATACACGTGACAAGGATTGTGAGTTAAAAGTAACAGTACAAATCAAATCATGATCATATATACCAAACACTTGTAGTAGAAATAAGAAGGAAAAAAATATTGTCGTCTTTGAAAAATATGTAATTACCCGTTTTTACCCGAATTTTCAAATAACTCAAAAAACAGGTAATAACCCGTAAAATTGCGTCGGATGCACACTTTAGGTTATATCATAAAAATCATAAAAATATTGACAGAACATGTTAACTAGTGTGTGTATAGAAATATGAGTGTATTAATTTGTGTGTATCAGTTGTGGGTCGTGGTGGGTACTCTACTTACATGCATGGCAACTTATAATAGCAGCCATTAATTAAACACTTTTGGTCATATTTTTTTAATATCGATAGTCCAAACCTCTTTGCATGACCGTCTTTTTGATAGTTTCAATGGACAAGTTTTTGACTTTTGTGTAAAAAACATGCCGGAAATTACAAATCTCTCGTGTGTGCATTAGTGTAATGATTACTTTAGTAGTGGTAAGATAGTAAATAATAAAAAACCCTGAAAGTTTATACGTATCGTACTTTTCGTTGGCTAACCCGTAAGGTCAGACAACGGACTTGCATACCAGGTTATTATACTAAACGATTTTATAAGGTGCACTTATAAGTCGCAGCATGCAAGTGGAATATATAATGAGAAATACTCTTCGAAAAGCCCTCCATTTTAATTTCAATTTTGTGCCTACATAATTTCAAAATATTTGAAATTGAAATATTTTACATAATGGAGCACGCTTCTAACAGCTGTAGATAATTCCTCTTAATAGAAAACAACAAAAAATGATTTTACTTACATGTGTAAAAACTTTTTTGTTTTAAGAAGTAACTTAATTTCAAAAAGGTATAACTTAACCTCGATAGCTTTAATAAAACATTTTCAATCAAAATCAATCTTGATATTACAAAAACTGTTTGTATAAAGTATATTTATGATCTTGTAATATATTGAAAATATTAATTTTTTATATTCTGATTCGTAAATAATTCAAATAAGAATTGTATATAAATGTTTTATTAATGCTTTCAATATGAAAATTAGCACTAATGAAGCACCTGTTATTCTGCTGCGTGAAGTGAAGTGAATAAGTTTGGCAAAACAGAACCTTATTCTATAATATTTATAATGTTACCACAAATTTTTCAATCATTAATCAAAATTGTATGTATTTCGATAGGAGCCATTGTAAATCGCTGGTCATAATAAAGTGAATAACGCTTCATAACAACCACAGTCGCTGGAGACATGTTAAAACGCCATTATGCTCTATCTCCACTACCACGAGCTCACAACGGCACATCTAATGACATCTCATTTTAAGATATAAGGTTGGTAACAGAAAAAAATTCTTTGTATAATTATAAAATCAGAATTAAGTGGTAACTTATGCTTCTTCAGCAGATGATTTTTAATTATATTATATTAAAACATTTTTATTAAGTTTAAAAGTAAATTATTTAAATACCTCACTAAAATGACATATAAATAATAAAAGATTGAATATATAATTTAAACACTTAAAACGCTCAAGCATCGTTCCACTTTTGTTTGTGATTTGAACATACAGTATTGGAAAAAACTTTGGTCGTTGTTAGAGTCAAATCGAACGCACTCTAAACTTATAAATCAGTTCGTATATTGTCAAATTACTTAACAGCCATCACGGCATCCTTGTTACGCTTATACAAAGCCTATATATCCTATTTACTGCTACAAGTACAGAAACTATAAAGTCTATTTCAGACACGTATATTAAGATATTATGTGCTTGTGCTTATAATAAAAGATTGAAAAAATTAATGAATGATGTTAATAATAATCGAGTGAATATTATAAATTATGTCGAGTTCCAGCAACCATTGAATTGTTAATGAAGAACACATTAAACTTGGATCTAAATGGATTTAAGAAATTATTATTAATCGTAAAATTGTTATTTCTTCAAAAATCATGCAAAAATTGTTTTGTACATTGTTCAAATACAACTACGAAAATAATATATGTGAACAACAAAAAATGAAATATTTGAAAAAAATATTGTAGAATATCAACAAATTAGTGATAGTACAGAAAAAATATTTTTGTGTGACTTTTGTGATAAATGATTTTCTTTAAAAAATGTTTTAATTCAACATTAACGAATTCTTACTGAAGTAAAAAACCTTTTAAATGTGTAATTTGTGATAAAAAATATTCAACAAAGAAGTTTAAACATAAAAAACGAACTCATAGAAAATATCTTTTTCGTGTTATAGTTGCAATAAAATATTTATTTTGAAACATTAAAAAGTAAACCCATTAAGTATGTATTTTAAAATACAAACTGAAAAAGATACTTGAGCTGCATACAAACGAATTCATACTACAGAAATAACTTTTTTTGTTCGAAGTTATAGTTTATAAACGATTTATACAATTGAAAATGCTTTCAAAATCTTAGAATGTGAAATTTGTGATAAAACTTTCACTCTACTATGTAATTTTATTAAATCCAAGACCCCATAATCAAACTTTAAAAAAAACATTCTAGAAGAAAACCTTTTTAATACAATGTTTGTGAAAAGACATTTGGTGTTTATATTAAAATCATAAATACTGGAATATATGGTGTGATAAAAAATTTTGAACTAAAAAATAATTAAACACGTAAACAGTTTTACATGTGAAATGTTTTTAATAACATCAATGTTTTAAAGAAGTTTTAGCCAGTTTAAATCTTTCAATCTTATAAAAAATTATTTCTTTTTATGAAGTTCGTGGCCGAATTAACTAAGGAAAACAGATCAAATCAAAATCATTATTTCAACACGTCTCCTTCATCATATAATTTCTTTAAATAGTCAAGATGATAAATTTTTTAATTTGCACCCACGTAAACATTTTGTAAAAATATCTGCAATCTGATCATCAGTGAAAAGTTTTATGAAAGTAATTAAATTATTTTTATCATAATCATGTGCAAAATGATAATTGTCGTCAATTATGTTTCAAATAATTGGAATATTCCTAGTTTACCTGCGAGTGGATAGTATTCAGCAAGAGTAGTAGGTCTTGTTATAATTTTTTGGTGTTTTATTGAGGTATCCATAATACTGGATTGTCAAAAACTGTAATTAATGTTCCAGCCGTAGACTTTCTATACATATCATATTTGCTTCCCATTCAACGTATGATTATATTTTGTGGTTAAATGATACTAAAAAATCGAATTAGGTACAATGAACATTTCTGTTCTTTCAAATTTTAATATAATCTCCATTTGTGTTTTAAAAATTGTTGCATCTTTAATTTGGCTTAATTTGTAATTTTTCAATTAGACATTTGTTGACATAACAACCTACTTTTTCTTTTAGTAAGGGACACTTGCAATATCTGGTCATAGCTGCCTCATAAAATTCTTATTTAAAAATTCTTCAAAATGACTTTAAATAGGAAAACGCATTCAAAATGGATTCTTTAAATTGCATTCATCTGTGCAATAATTTAATAAAAGCCTTAGTTCTCTATTACTCATGAACTGGGATTCATTTTAATTTGAAGATATAATTTTATATATATATATATATATATATATATATATATATATATATATATATATATATATATATATATATATATATATATATATATATATATACATTTTATTTATTTATACATTATAATTAGAAAAGAAAATTAAAAAAACAGGGAGTGTTGCTTTTAGTCAATACTGAAGCAAGAGGTACAATCTATAGTTATTAGTAGTATTATGAAAGGTGAAAGTTTATAAAACAATTTTTAGTTTTTTTGTAACATAGTACAACGCCGCATTTTTCGCACACATAATGTGTAGATCCAGCACACTTTGGAAATTTACAACTAATTATTTCACCAGGAAAATGTGGCCAGTATCCAATCTGGTCTTGTTTGTCGTGCGGCTATAGGTGGTACATACCGAGCAGGTCCTCTATGTTTTTTATCCTGAATTTCAGTGTCCAGTGATCGTTGACAGGACTTACAAGGTTTCGTACCGATTTTGAAAAGAGTCACAGCAATCTCCTGGGGTAAATCTGCTGATATAAGCGGCCTGATTGAAGGTTTTTCTATTAGAAACTCTTTTGTATAAAATCCATGCATTAGCTATTGTGAGATCTAAGTAAACATGAAATGATATACGCCTCATCCAAGAAGTTTACTATAGGACGTATTTTGTGTATACGTTCGTGATCATAATTGTTTCGAGGAAGGTCTTTGCTAATGTCGTTGAAATATAAATTTTGACGAATCTTCTTAAATTTGTTCAAAGACATGGTTTCCTATATTAGTGGTGTTGCGAGTATGGGACTCCAGTGATTGACTATCTTATGTAATTGGACAAGAGACATAACATATGCCAAATCTATAAATTGCCTAGCCTCTCTCACTGACACCCGAAAGCGCCATTGAGATTTTTATGCACTTGATACAAGCTGGTCTCTTTTGAAATTTTTCTGATTAGATCCTTTGAAAATAGGTAGAAAAGAAACTGAAAGGAGTATCCAAATCGAGAAAATTAGGACTTAAGGTCTTGAACAACTTTTCTTGAGATTTTGGGTTGAGAAGGTAGATATGTACTCACGTGTGCAATGCTCATGCTAGTAGAAGGTTGTTAATTGTTTCCTATAGTTTCTATTTTGGAATCAAGATCAATGTCCACTTCAGGAGCCTTATCTTTTAAAGTTTCCAATTCAGGAATAAAATCAGGATCGGCAAGGCTGTAATCAAAATCCAAGCCGTCTTCATTATCTTCACCGTCATTAAGCGCAATAACTATGGTTTTGAAATGGCGTTTATTGCAAAACATCCTGAAAAAATTACCAATTAGAAAACAATATAATAAAAAATCAGAGTAAAAATTTTTGCGGTATTCGCCTAATTTAGCCTACAGTCTACAAACACATATTTGTCAAAAAAAAAAAAAGTATAACATAAAACTAACTCAGAACTAATGTTATATAATAAAGTTTAAACACTTACCCCTTTAATTCATCAAGATAATACACATAACACAAGGAGAAACTCTTTATTATTAATTTTTGAAATTTGTGTCAGCAAGTAACATTGGTTTGTATATATCGCTATTTAGCGGTTTTTATTGGTACCCGTTATTACGTTTGGAATGTAAACTATGGGCAACAGTGCATATCTGAGAAATAAAATCAATTTTATGAAATCTGGAATGGATTGAACGGTATGTTCTTACAATCTACACTATGCTACAGAGGGTAACCCT
Source organism: Chrysopa pallens (assembly GCA_020423425.1). Lineage (NCBI taxonomy): Eukaryota > Metazoa > Arthropoda > Insecta > Neuroptera > Chrysopidae > Chrysopa > Chrysopa pallens. Next base: position 29,921 of record JAEMTY010000068.1, read on the forward strand.
AATTTCTAAAAGGAGACGTGCGTTCGATTTATTGTGCTCTTTTACTGCGCATCAACAGCCTTTCATTTTAAATTGTCTCGTGATTTCTTTTTTAATTTCTGAAAAAATTCAACGTAATAAAAATGATAGTCTAAAAACAAAATTTTTAAAACTATATTCATTAAACATTTTAACAATGTGCAAAAACTAATAACTTAATTTCTATGATTCATAAGTTTTATCAAATTTATTTAATTCAAACACAATTCAAGAACTATTTTTTTAAACATGAAATTGACAAGAAAAGAAATTTATTTCACACAAATATTCAATAATTTGACTCATCTTCATCGTTGTCGTTGGTATCTCCATTCTCGTCGTCGCTACTTCAGGCCTAGGATTGATCGTTATCAACATCATCTTCGTTTGTTTCTGCAATAGTAAAATAAAACCTAGTTAATTATAAACAGTTATAAATTTGTGAAACATATTTTTATCTATCTCATTATTACATATTTGATACTGTTTTTAGAGATTTACATAATTCGAAGTTGACCCCCTTCTAACTATTTAAAATGGTATTGATCATTTTCCAGAATCCAATCATTTTTTGGGTTTATATGGTGTTAGGGTTTTTTAATTGATAATTTTTCCATATTCAACACATAATTCGCTCGCAAAAATAGCTTACTTTTGCTAGCTACGGGAACCAGCGTAAAAATTTCGTAATTTCTTCTTATTAAAAGCTTCGTTTACATCATACACTGTATGCGAATCAATAAAAATTTGCCGCTCAGTACCAATATTATATGGAGAGCATATAAAACTTTGAATATCATTAAAGTTATTTTGTTGTTTATTATCTTCTATGATTTAGCTGTGAGAAAAATTTATAAAGACTTCCTTGAATTATGAACATTTTTTCAATATTTTATACAGTTTTAATTTTAATTTCCCGAATATTGCAGAATTGTTATCACATCCTGCAATTGCATGTAATCCATGAAAGCTTTTACAAATAGATTCTCCCAATTTTGTTTGTATCTTCGTTAGATTCACAAATCTGAAGTTACTTCCAGTTTCTGTAAACATCCAAACGTGAGATTCATCAATTAGATGGTGCATATAACACATAATTATAGCAGCAGTATCAGTATCAACAGTTCTGATCACATGATTTGCTTTATAATTGATTTTACACGCATAGTATAAAATCTTGGTATCTGCTTTTCCATGCTCCTGGAAAGACAATTCCTCAATGATACTTTATTTAAATTTTTTATTTTTATATCAAATTAAAAAATCAACTAGAGCCTCTTTAAATTTAGAAATTTTTAATTCTTTCACGAAATTACCTCTTCTATTTGTCTATTAATGATATTTCAAAATACTACGGATCCATTTGAATGGTACACAATACACACTTGACTATTATTATTTTTTTAATTATATTTTAAATTTAAATCATAGTACAATATTTAAATTTCTTTTAAATATCCTTCTTATATTTTATTGTTTAATGCTTTCCGCAACATTATTAAAAAAATAATAGCATATAATATTTGTATATTAGCACATAAATTTTTTAAATTTATAATCTCTATATTTTTTGTTATCTACATCGACATAAGTACGCACTTGCATAAATCTCGTGTTGCGATGTTATAAACTCAGGGTCGGCATACCTTATTTATTTTCTCATAAATGTGTGAGATATGGAAGTGCTAGTATGTACTTTCACTATATGCACACTTGCAATCTTATGAAAGCGACCCATTTACACATAGAGAGAGGGTGCTAATGGTAGGTAAAAACACAACTCATTTGTCTTATGAAAATGTAATAGAAAGTTCATTCCATTCTAAATCACCTGTATTAATTAAAAACAGATTCACTTACAGTGACTTGTAGTTTTTGAATTTAACTCATTTTTAAAATCGTTTTAAATCATTAAGCTCACTTTTGGCCAGTTATTGAATTTATTTTCACTATATGCAATCTTGTGAAAACGACCAATTTACAGGTAAAAGATGTTATAGGTACGTAAAAATACAACTCACGTTTCTTATGAAAAAAAAAACTAATTCACTGGATAGTTTCATTTGTATGGTTTAGAGATTTACTTTGCAAAAAAAAAAAAAAAAATTAATTGGTACAACAAAACAAATAAACAGATTCACTTACAATTACCTTTATTAATTGATTTTAACTTATTTTAATATCGTTTTTAATCATTTTGATAACTTTTATCATAAGTTTAATCAGTGTCTGGTGGAGTTTGGTCATCGCTATTATCAATAATTACAGGCTCATGTGATGTTTCTTCTTTATTGTCCATCATTAGAATAATATTGAGATCACATACGTAGCTACCATCTTCAAGAGTTAATTGTGCATATGAAACGGTAATATTGGTATCTTCACTCAGCGCATCATAAAGTTGACGAAGATTATACAAACCATCTCTTAAAGTCTCTATATTTTGCTCATCATTTGTACCTTTACTAACTTCAATTTGCTTTATTCTGTCAGTGTCCATCATATTTCAACATTAGACTGACAAGGAACTTTATCTAACTGATTATTATTATTATAATTATTAATTTCATCATTAGACACATTTTCTTCATTATCTGATAAAACAATGGTTGTATTTTTTGGTTCATCTAATAGTATATCATTATCCAAACCATCTCTTAAAGTCTCTTTATTTTGCTCATCATTTGTATCTATACTAACTTCACTTTGTTTTATTCTGTCAGTGTCCATCATATTTTCAACATCAGACTGAGAAGGAACTTTATCTAACTGATCATTACTATTATTATTATTATTTTTAATTTCATCATTAGACACATTTTCTTCATTATCTGATAAAACAATGGTAGTATTTTTTAAACGCCGTTACCGTCAATGGCGAACGCTACAGAGCCACGTTGACCAACTTTTTATGGCCTAAAATCGACGCTATGAATGTGGACGAACATAGCTGCAAAACAGCTTCAAGAACACTTAATTCAAATTAATTAATGGACAAAGAAATGTCGTGTTTCAGTTAATAAGACAAAATCAGCTCATATTGTATTCACAAAGTGCAGAGGTATTTCACCACAAGTATACAAAAATAACAAAACAATACCAAGAGTTGATTGCGTAAAGTATCTCGGAATGCATTTAGACAAAACTTTAATTTGGCGTACATTCATTTTGAAAAGACGGAAACAACTAGGTCTCAAAATGAGTAAATATTACTGTCTTTTAGGCAGAAAATAACAGTTATCGCTTAAAAATAAGTTACTGGTATATAAAGCTGCTTTTAAACCAATTTGGACTTATAGAATCCAATTATGAGGTACAGCATCAAATTCCAATATTGAAATTCTCGAAAGATTCCAATCCAATCAAGTTTTAGTTATTTTGTCGTCAATAAGGTTCTGTTATATAATAAATACGAATATTTTCATCCCAATTATCTAATTTGAGATTACTGTAATTTATTTGCACACTAAAATATTATAAAAATATATTCTTTTTATTTAATCTAAACATTAAATGTGAAAGCTGTATATAAAATTCAAATATAAATTTAAGGACGTTCATCCATGAGACTTGATAGTAGATAAAGATTTTTATTTTGCATTTTTGATAAGTTTAATTATATAATAATTTTTCCTAAAAGTTTGGAAACTCGGTATCGATCATTTTGAAAGGTTATTAACGATTGAAAATTCAATTTTTAACATCAGCCTTATGGCGCATCAGATTTTTTTTAAATTCAAAATTTTATATTTGTATTATTTAAGTAGACACCATAATAAATAATGTCTTAAAATATTCTTTGAAATATATATTTCAAAGACTTGTAATAAAAAGTGAGTGTTATCGAACGTTTTAATTAACTATTAATTTTTTTAACTGAGATACTAAAAATTATTTAGGTGAACATTTTTCTTGCTCCTATAATAATAAAAAGTCTTAAAAAATTATCAGTGTCATTAATAATTATTAATAATTAATTATACTTACACATTACCAATGAAAAATTGAAATTATCTAACAATGTAAATTTACAGATAACTATATTAGTGAAAAACAATCCATGCATATAGGTTATTAGTTATAAGTTATAATCAATAATTGTGAAACTTTTTATTAAAATTTACATGACAATTAATTTAGTTCATCTGATACATAATTTATTTTATCGAGTTTATCACATACAAGTTCATAAATTCTTCGATTATTCGTAATTCTGGGTTTTTTATTTACACTTTCGCTAAATAATAATCTGACACCGACTTTACTCTGCTGTTGGTGCACTGTTTTTAATATAGACATAGTTATTCCAGCTTTGACAATTTTATTAATTATTGTAGCAGAAATAACTTTCTTCAGTGGGTTTAGATCTGATTTGTTGCGAGCATAAACTGGCTTCATTAATATTGCATTCCAAATATCAATAGCAGATTTGGTATGATCTCTAACATCTTCTTCAGTTACTCCAATTATCGTAAAAAGATTGAAAAAATTGATAGCTTCATCGTTTATTCCTCGACTCGGCATTATATAAACATTAAAATCTTTTCTGTCACAAGATGCAGCAATTTGACAAATTTCGGCGAATCTCCCAATCCACTTGTTTCTAATTCAAAAATTACTACATGTACGTTATTTTCGTGAGTAACTTTCTGATTAATATTAGTTTCAGTTACAATAGGTTGAGGAAGAGCTTGCGAAATATCACTCAACACGCATCCAGATTCATACGTGACTCCTTCTTGCTTTTCCGCTCGTACACCTGCTGATTTCTTCAGTTTTTTTTTAACATTGCTCGGCGTTTTTTATGTTCTACGGTAGCTTCTGTTATACTTCTAGTCAATCGAACCTTTTCTTTACACTCGCGATATTTTTTCGTATTTTTCCCTGGAGATAAGCTGAGTTTTTCGTTCAGTTTCACACATATTTTTCTGCCACACAGCAGAAGCAACTCGAAAGTCAAATAATTCAGAACATAATGTCGATTTTTCGGATGTTTAGAAGTTACCATGTTGTTGAATGACTCATTACTTTGACTAGATGCACGTGGTGCTAATTTTTCAGATACTTTTACGTACTTTTCTATAGTATTGGAGAGTAAAGTGCGTAACTTAGGATCCGATAGAGACTTTGACTTGACTTTTAAATTGCTCTTTATTTATGATTTTGTTTTATATACATGGTTTGTACATTTATTATTTGTCTATTATAAATAGTACATACTAAATAAATAAATACAATATTCACAATATGTACAGATCTTTTAAGCTTAAGCTAGGTTATCAAGTAATAAGCTGTTCGGAAGCTCATGCTTAATTTTAAATGGCACTTTTTCAACGTCGTCATATATTAATTGTTTGAAAACAGTGAGATGATTTAATCGTTCGTTATAAAATAATTCAGATTTTTCTTTTATAGAATGATAAATTTCTTTTATTTCTAAGTTGTTATGTAAGTCTATATTAGAGGTACGTGGTGGTGCTTTTCTTTTCATTCTAAGTATATTATTTTCTAGGACCATCATTTTTCGTATATTAGTATCACATGTGTTACTCCACATTGGTGCAGCGTACATTAAAATTGGTTTTATTAAACTATTGTATAATATTAATTTGTTTTTTAAACTTAATTTACTATTTTTACATATAAGTGGAAGTAGTATACCTTTTATTTTATTTGCTTTTTCGCACGTATAGTTTATGTGCTCTTTAAATGTTAGTTTCTTATCTAATATTGCACCTAAGTATTTGACTTGATTCTTTGGATCAATTTTAATATTAGTAACTGTGATGTTTAAGTCATCTGGTTTAATTCTTTTTTTCTTATAGTTTTTAGTTTTTTTGCTAAAAATTATTAATTCAGTTTTGTTTTCATTTATTTTAATTTTCCATTTGTTAAAAAATTTTATTGTTTTGTTAAGTTGTTCTTGTGTTAGACTAACTGCATTCTTTTTACACCATGAAGCGACAAAGAGAGCAGTATTGTCAGAAAATAACGCAATTTGTGTTCTAGGATTTTTTGGAATTTTGTTGATGAAATATAAAAAGAGCATTGGGCCGAGGATTGATCCTAGCGGAACACCTGCGGCTATGCTTTGTTTTCGTGAAGCTATATTGTTTACTACCACTTTAAAGTATCTATTTGTTAAATATTTATTAATGAGTTTAATCAAATAATGCGCAAAATTTAGTTCTATGAGTATGTATACTAAGCCTCTGTGCCAGACGGTATCAAAAGCTTTTGCAATGTCAATTAGTATCATGGCTGTAGATTTATTTATATTTAAGTTATTAGAAATGTATGCTGTTATCCTTACAAGTTGATGAACTGTACTTCTTTTTTCTCGAAAACCAAATTGTTCGTCTATTAGTAAATTGTTATTTTTTTTAAATGTTTTGATTCTGCTTAAAATAATGATTTCGAATATTTTACTAAGTGTTGATAAAACGCTTATCGGACGGTAATTTTGTGGAAAAAGTTTATCTTTGCCTGGTTTTTGGAAAGCTAATACATTTGCTGTTTTCCATTCGTTTAGGAAATAAGATATTTGTAGGCAACTGTTATAGATATATGTTAATTTTACTAAGGCTTTTGTTGGTAAGTTTTTTAATGCAATGTTCTGAATACCGTCTGGCCCAGGTGCTTTTCTTGGTTTTGTGTTTTTAATAGCTTTCGCTATTTCGCTTGGTGTTGTGAGTATTATTTCATCTGTGTTCATGGTTGTATTTATAAAGTTAATGTATGCGTTATTTACTGTCTCTTCCGTCTCTTCATCGCCATCATCTTCCGTGATGCGATGGACTGACTCAAAATGTTCTGCGAGGACATTTGCTTTCTCATAATCTGAGAAAACAAGCCCATTTCGTCCGTGTAAAGTGGGAGTACTAGTATCAGATTTTTAAGTAAATGATTTTGCTGTTTTCCATAATGTATTGTTATTTACTTTTAGATTTTCTAATTTTTTATCCCAGGATTCGTTGTTGTGTAGTTTCATAGCTTTTTTGATATCTTAAGAAAGCTGATTCCTCAGCTTTCTAAATGTATCGTGACCTGTTGTCTGAAAAGCTCGCCTTATGTTGTTTCTTTTTCTAATTAATGTGAGTATTTCATCAGGAAGTGATTTAAATTGACTATTGTAATTTATTTTGGGTATTGATGCTTCTAGTGCGTTACCTATTGTTTAAGTAAGATAGGAGACTTCCACATCTATATCACTCTTTGTTTTTAACTGTTTACTCAATATTAAGTTGGAGGATATAATTTGACTAAAGAGTGGCCAATCGGCTTTTTTGTAATTTAATTTAGGCGTTCTAGTTTTAGTTATATTTTTTCGCAATTCTAGTTTAAGTATTAGTGGTAGATGGTCAGAATCGAGTTCGTTTACTGTATCTATTGTACTGTTATATTGAATATTTTTAAAAATAGCAAAGTCTACTGTGGATGGTAGTCCACCGTTAGTTGGATATAGTGTGTAGTTTATTTGTCACTTTTATTGTTAAGTTATTTAGATTTGCATAATCGTAAATTCGTTTGCCATTGTAGTTATTTATTTTGCAATTCCAAAGAGTATGCTTAGACTTGAAGTCTCCTATCAATATAACCGTTGAAGAGCTATTTAATAGGTTTCCTAATTCATGTTTATCTATTTTGTTAAGTATCTTATCTATTGTTGGCCTTACGTATACAGAAAAAATATTGATGTTTATTTTTATTCCTAATCCTTCTATAGTATTGAAATTTATTCTATTTGTTTCTAGAAAATTAAGTGTGTTTTTGATTATAATAATTAACCCTCCACCTGCTGTGTTACCCGGCCTATCTTGTCTAACAACAACATATCCTGAGAAACTGCTAAGTTTGTTTTTAGTTAGTTTAGTTTCATTTAACATCATTATATCTACATCATGAGAACAAATAAAGTTTTTAAACTCTGTCCATTTATCAGTCAGTCCATTCGCATTCCAGTGTCCTAATGTCAATGTATTCTTAATATTATTCGCCATTTTGATTGTTTTTTTCTTCAGCTTCGTATCCTATAGCAGTTGTAAAATCTATAATAGCATTGAGCTGAGCTTGACGATTTGTAGGATTTTCACGTAGATTTGAATTTAAGATTTTAATTTGATTAACAATTTTGGTAAAATCACATACTTGCTGAATGGACTTTACTTCTGCTATGAATGAACTTATTATGTTTATATTTTCTGTACTTATTGTGTTTAAATTATTTACCAGATTATTTGTAACATTTGTCCTATCAGATATTGAAGTTTCCGTTACCTGGTTGTAATTGCTGGCTGCTGATACCCTCAGTGGAGCTGATGGAAGTTGTTGATGGTTATGTTGATGTGGTACTTGTTGGTGTTGCTGACCTCTTGGCTTGGGTAGCATCGGAAAGTTTCTAGTTGTCATTTTTGGCGGAGCTATATGTGGTTTGTTCGATTGCAGTTGAGTATTTTTTCTCTTCAGTAGTTTGTCAACATAATCTAAGTAGATCTGACATTTACTGTAGTTAGCCGGATGATCTAAGTTGCAATTAACTAATCTTGAGTTAATTTTAGTAGACTTTCGTGTTTAATTTCTTCTGCGTTCACGACGATTGGTGCTGGTTTTCTTGGTTTTCTGATTCTATCTGTTTCATCTTCTGCTTCGCTTGTGTTTCCACTGTCTAATTCACTTTGCTTTTTTTTCTTTTCCGATTCAGTACTATTGTAAATCCATAGAGCCCGGCGGACCCGTGGTTGACCGGACTTATATTGAGTGCTTGCCAACTACGTTAGTTTAACGTTTGAGTTTTTGAGGTTATTTGTCACTTGTCACGTGTATGTGTGTTCAGTTCGAGTGTCGAAGCTCGAATAATCTGTCGTATTATCTGTCGGATCCGATAGAGGTTTGGACCCCGGTAATTTATGATTAATATAATTGCCGGTCATATTACGGTACTGACACTATTCACTGCAATTCTCGTGCTCACCAAATACGGGTAGAGTTATATTTCTAATTGCATTTTCAACACCTTGCACGTCATTTTTATTTGTTTTTATAGCACAAGTAAAACAATATCCCAAATAATTAACAATAGTTGAATTAACTTTTTGTTTAAAGAAAGTTTTCATAAAAGAAATCTTTGTGTGATTCATGTCAGACCACTTTTCTATTTTGTCAATACTCTCTCTCCGTTCTGTGGCTATAGTTGATGAATCGTCATCGCCAATTAAAAAACCAACACTCACATTTTATTTGTCTAGTAGAGGATTTTTAAGAACCAGTTAAAGTCCCATGTCTGGTTCCATAGGCTTGGAGCTACCAGAAAAATTCTTCCGACAGTCATGATCTGATTTTGAGTGGCCTGCACGACATTTTGCACAAACTTTTGATCTTGTTGCGTATGAAATGATTTTTTAAGATTTTTCACCAATCAATGCTGTATGACCTATAATTATAAAAATAGTTTATGTTATTAATTATTTATTTAATTTTATAAAACATAAAAATAAAAAATATAAAAACATGCCAGGAGAACTATTGTATGAACGACTAGATGCCTTTGTTAACCAAGCGGTGTAAAAAGATGCAGCAATTTTAGTTTTATTGTTTGAAGAATTAGAAATAGAAGAAGTGAGGGAAGATGGTACGCAGTCGTTAGTTGAAGAAACATTGTTTTTTTTCACCCTAAGAGACGATTTAATTTTTTAATGTTAAACATCAAAAGGAAGTGTTAAAAAGTATTTATATAGAATTAAAGGAAGTTAAACTAAAAGTGAAATAAACTCATTTTTATATTAATTACTAAATTTAATTATTATTGAATATCAAAATGATATTAATAATTACTGTAGTTGTTGTGAATCCGTTAAATTTTCTCCAATTTTAAAGCTCCTTCGCAAGATTCTTTGGCAAGTCCTTCTAGTGAAACTTCGTTAAGCCTTTCATCACGTTTAATTAGGTTAGATCTCACTGTTGGAATGTTAATTGTCGATAGAAGAGTATTAATTTGTGATTCACCAAAACCTGCATCAATCATTCCTGCAAATTATAAATAATACGTATAGCATATGTGATATATTTATAAAAGCCACTTACCTATAGACAACTTGTACTTAACGTCATACAGTCTGTTAGAAGAATCATGAGGTTTGTTTGTATGCACATCAAAATATAGTTCACATTTAAAACATTTTATTTTTAGAATACTAGCCAAGCCCATGCAATTTTCTCCTAAGACATCTCTTAAAGATAAAGGATTATCACAGTCTTTGGAAGAGCAGCAATGGTCTAACAGCAACCACAGCATGTCAATTTTTTATATATCTGTACTTAAATCTAAACTTTCACATTCTTTTTCAAAAATTTGTAGCCACTGTGTAACATTCGTTGTAGATTTGGAAAATTTTTCTATTCAGAATCTCTCTGCAAACTTTAATTTATTCTGCTTTTTATTAAAGTCCGCGTTTGTGGTAGCCTTCTCTCAGTATTTTCTATTTTCTCAAGCAAAAAACCATTATACTGCATATTTTCAACTTCAAAATAAATTTTCTTTTATTTAAGTGGTTAAGTTTATCCACACTTCTCTTTTTTCATACCTTTTATTAATTGATTATTTTAACATCCGAAATGTTTTATCTTTTATTAATTCTGTATGTAGACTCATTGGTTGACATTCTTTTGCCATGATATAAGAATTTTTTTGTTTATCAGTAATTGATACCACACCCAAAATGTTTGTTTTGTTATCATCTGGTTTAGGTATTACTGCAATTTCAAATTTTAATTTTCCCATTTTTTCACTAATTACTGATTATGATTATTGATTTATAAGGATGATAAATAATCAGCGAAGAAACGCGATTAGATTCGTCTAAAATAAAAGTTTTATAAAATTAATTACACAAATACTATAATTACAATATTTTCAATGTGAGCCCGTATTGCACTCACCTAAAATAAGAGAATCAATAATCAAAGCTATTGCTTCCCGGATCTCTTTATCACCTTAAATGTTTAACACTTTCTACAATTATTGTTGTCTAATATCTTCTACTTTATATATCACTAAATCTTTATCACTTCTATATAAGTAGATTAATTTATAAATGAATTATTTGACAGTTAAATACCATAAAGTTAACTATCATATAGAGTTAAATATATAGAGGTTTCTATATACTAGAGGGTCATGCATACAAAGCTTTCATGTATACGAAAGAATATATCACGATAATTATATATTTCGTTAAAATATTTCTTATTAACAAATAAAAAGATTTTTATTCTTTCACGATCAGTATCACTTACTTAACGACAAAAAGAAAATTAATTATTATAATGACAGATTTATTAATTTTTAAAACAATTGAAAGTAGTAAAAATTCAATAAACTTACAGGGTTTTTATTGATCAGTGAAAAGTTCTAGGAATTTTAATTTTAAAAGAAAAATTATGGAAACTCACTACTTTGAAATCAATTTTTAGTTATTTTGTCGTCAATAACGTTCTGTTATATAATAAGTAGGAATATTTTCATCCCAATTATCTAATTTGAGATTACTACAATTTATTTACACACTAAAGTATTATAAAAATATATTCTTTTTATTTAATCTAAACGTTACAGTGAAAGCTGTATATAAAATTCAAATATAAATTTTATCTTCTAAAAACGTCAACTCGTGTCATAGCCAAATGCTACTGAATGCGTGTTTGTATAACACGACAATACGCCTTCATGATCTCTAACGAAATGAATCCATTCAATAGGTAACTTGAAACATATCCATACCATAACACAACAATTACATTTAGATAGATTTACATATGGTTGAAACACCTTCAACGGTGCAGTTTCTTTTGTCAATTTTAAATTTACCAATTGAAAATTCGATTTTTCCTGATCAACATCCGGTTTTTTCTTATCAAAATCCGGGTTTTCCTCATCAACATTCTGTTTTTCCTCATCAACATTCAGGTTTCCCTTATCAACATCTTTAATATTATTATAATTTTTCATTTTTGTACAAACATGTGTTTTCAGGATGAAATCTATTTCTTTTTCCTTTTGATTCACATGTTTTACATGGAGTTTTTTCTTTTGTACCACTTGCCTTTTGAAATTTTGATTTATTACTTACTGGTGTATTTTTATTATTATTGTTTTCTTTTTTTATGATGCTCCAACCCTCTCAATTTATTGAAGTGGTCGTACACCTTGTTGAAATAAAAGCAATAAAGTATTTTATTAAGTAGGTGTGAGTTGTTTGTTGCTAAGCTGTAGTCATTACAATACTAGCGGAATTTAAACATGGATTCAATAATTAGTTCGAGTAATTATTGCATCTATTAGAAAGTAACAGGTTATCAGCCCAGACACGTAAATACGTAATTTAAAACATTACGGTAGTCCGCGATAGTATTTTCGGTAGTCATTACAATAATAGAGAAATTTGAACATGGATTCAATAATTAGTTCGAGTAGAAGTGGAGTTATTAATTTAGAAGGCCAAAGAAATTGGGTTGTTTGGAAGTTTCAAATTACCGTGCTATTAAAAGGTCTTGGAATCTTTTCAATTGTGTACGGGACGACTGAAAAACCAGAAGCAGAATCTCAAGCTCAAGATTGGATTAAAAAAGATGAAAAAGGTCAAAGTTCGATTGTAACAAGACTGATAGAGAATACAATTTCTCATATTGTGACTTGTGAAACTTCAGCTGATATGTGGAGGAAATTATTAAGTATCTATGAGCAAAAATCGGAATCAAGTATATATTTAGTTCAACAGCGTTTCTTTTCATATAAGTATGAAGAAGGTATGGAATTATCAGTATTTTTATCAAAAGTTCAAGAGTTAGCACGTATGACTAAAATATTAATGTCATTGCCAGAAAAATTTAAATATTTTATGTCTGCGTGGGAATCCGTAGCAGAATGTAGTAAAACAATTGATAACTTGATTGCTAGGCTTATATCAGAGGAGGAGAGAATGACAAAAGTTGAGGAAACAGTTGCTCTGGTTAGTAAAAATGTCAATGCAAAAATTAAATGCTATGGATGTAATAAATTCGGTCATATTAAGAAAAATTGTCCAGAAACAAAAAAAGCAAAATGTTTCTATTGCAAAAAGGTTGGTCACGTCATAAAAGATTGTAGAATTCGGATCGCCAAAGAAAAGAGAGAAGAAAGGCAAAATAAAACTAATGCATTTGTTGAGACAGTTGAGGCTTTTGTCGGTGAATCAACTAATGATAAGTGGTTTGTCGATAGTGGTGCTACTGAACATATTTGTTACATGAAAAGCTTATTTACCGACTATAGTGAATTGAGCGAGGTGAGAGTTGTTGTTATTGGAGATGGCACCGTGCTGTAGGTGTTGGCAAAATTAAACTAGAAGCATTTAATGGAAAGTTATGGATTGCCACAACACTCAATAATATATTGTTTGTTCCAAGTATGATTATTAATTTATTTTCGGTTAGTTGTGCTACTGATAAAGGTTACGTTATGATGACTGACAAAGATAAGTGTAAATTTATTAAAAATAATGAAACAAGTGCTATTGCTGTTAGAAGTGCAAATTGTATGAGATGAAATTTAGATATTTACCTAACCTAGAAGGTGATATTATGGTAAATATTGGTAAATCTTCAACTACGTTGTTAGAGTGGCATGAAAAACTAGCTAATCAAAATATGGATCAAATAAAGGAAGATTTTGAAGAAAAATAATATTGGAGTTCCAAATGGTGAAAATATTTCGTGTATTTGATGTTTAAAAGGTAAAAAGCACAGAAGTTAATTTGGTAAAAGTGTGTTTAAATCAACCAAAGTTTGTGAATTAATTCATGTTGATGTATGTGGTCCAATGGAAACTAAATCTATTGGGAACTCAAGATATTTTCAGTTAATTAAAGATGATTGGTCTAATTACAGGACTATTTATTTTATCAAAAATAAATCAGAGACAATTGAAAAATTGAAGATTTTTGTTAAGCTATCTGAAAATGAAACTGGAAATAAAATTTAAATTATAAGTTCTGATAATGGAACTGAATTTATTAATAAAGAAGTTAACAAATTATTTGACGAAAATGGAATCAAGCATCAGATAACAATCAGTTGTACTCCGGAGCAAAATTGTAAAGCTGAGCGAGAAATGAGAACTTTGGTAGAAGCAGCAAGAACTATGATGCAAGCAAAAGATATGGAAAAGTATTTATGGTAAATACAGCGGCCTTTGTTATTAATAGAACTGGAAAGAGTTAATTAGAAAATCAAACGCCTTATGAAGTCTGGACTGGTAGAAAATTTAATATAAGTGATTTAAAAGTATTTGGTTCAAAAGTCTTTGTACATACTCCAAAACAAAAACGTTTAAAATGGGATGTTAAATGTGAGGAAGGAATTTTTGTTGGTTATGGTGAATATACAAAAGGATACAGAATTTATCTACCAAGTAAACGATCAATAGAAATTAAACGCGATGTAACATTTATTATTAACAATAAAGAATTAGTTAATAATTTTGAAAAACTAAATAATCAAGAAGAAACTGTATTGCAAGAAGAAGAAACGTTAATACATAGTGACAATAATGAAAATGAACAATTATTTAGTGATTTAGAAGATGAATTAGAAATTGAAAATGAACCGAAGAAAAGAAATCGAAAAACACCTTATTGGTTTAAAGATTATGTAACAAGTTTTATAAGTATATATAATGACCCAAAAACTTATGCTGAAGCTATGGCAATAGATGATTCAGAAAAATGGTCAGAAGCAGTTAAAAAGAAATTAGAAGTTTTAAGAAATAAAAATGTATGAATTGAAGACAATTTACCTAAAGACAAAACACCAATTAGCAGTAAATGGATATTCAAAATTAAATCAAACGAAGATGAAAATATAACTTATAAAGCAAGATTAGTAGCTCGTGGTTTTGAACAACAAGATAATTTAGATGAGAGTGAAATTTATGGTCCAGTTGCTAAATTAACTACTGTACGAGTATTTATTTCAGTGGCAACTAAATTAGGGCTATTAGTAAATCAAATTGATGTAAGAGATTGAAGGCCTAAAGTATGTATTCGACAACATTAGGTAACATTATATACGTATTCAATCTGGATAGAAATACTTAACCATTGTTATTTTTAAACAGTAACAAAGTTTTCGACCATGTTTGTAACTTAAAAAAATTAAAATATGCTTACATACTTTTATAGTAGGTTTTCCAGTAAGAAAAGGGTAGAAAGCAAAAATATAGCATTTTAAAGATTTTTTGAATACCCTCGAAAATTCTGGTATACCGGTTACCCTCTTTGAATGACATAAATTATATAGACTTTGTTTTCAAGTATATTATGGTGCAGTGCAGAATTGGACGATTCACTATTTGTAGATGAAAGGCTGTAAATGAAATATAAAAATAATTTTTAAATTAGAGCTTGAATTTTTATCTATTGATATCAATTTAGTAGCTTCTATAGTTTTCGAGGTAACGAATTTATCGTTTGCGAAGAAAAGACGAATTAACAAGGATCAATTCTTAACATAAAATTATTTAACTTACTTAGATCTCTCGCTACTTTCATTTTCGTCTCTATTTTCAGTGTCATTGAACGAAGTTTTGGTATCCTCAGAACATATTGAACTTGAATCCTCCGAATTGGACGATTAATTATTTGTAGATGAAAGGCTGTAAATGAAATATAAAAAATAATTTTTATCTATTGATTGCAAGTTAGTGGCCCCTTTAGTTTTCGAGGTAACGACTTCCAGCTTAAAGACTCATGAATGTCGATCAAGCTTATAAGTATTCTCCCAACTTGTATTTATAAAAATAATTATGAAATTTACTAACTTCGAAATACGATGAGATTGAAATCTATGAATAGAGAAGATGCCAACAGAAGCAGTCAATTTGAGATAGAATTAACGAATTTATCGTTTGTGAAGAAAAGACGAATTAACAAGGATCAATTCTTAACATAAAATTATTTAACTTACTTAGATCTCTCGCTACTTTCATTTTCGTCTCTATTTTCAGTGTCATTGAACAAATGGCTGTAAATGAAATGTAAAGTCTGTAAAATAATTTTTAAATTAGAGCTCGAATTTTTATCTATTTATTTGAAATTAGTAGCTCCTACAGTTTTCGAAGTACGGCTTCCATACTCATTATGAATGTTGTTTTACGTTTTCATTAATGAGTTTTCTTCGAATTATTTTCCATTTTTGTTATTATTTTCGTTTTACGCAATCTCTCATTTCAAAAATGATGGAAGTAATTTTTAAATAGGTGTCCTAGATTACGATAATTTATGAAATATTCTACTTATAACTTCAAAGGTTTTTTATTTGTTTTTATAATGGAATTGAAAACAGTCATCTAGTTCGCTAAATAGGCACAATATTTTAACTTACTTGTCATAATTATATGAGGTTTCTGTATTATGTTCATTTATGTTCATTTCAGATGAGAAATTTTCGTCTCTCACTTTCATACATATTATAGAGCTCTCCGATGATGGTGGATTCGTTTCGTCAAGATGCCCAATTTATTCGAGGTTTTCAATATTTTGGGAGCGTCAAACCTTAATCCGTTGTGAGCTAGTAAAATAACTTTGCCACCAAAACTTTGTAAGTAAGTTATAAAGTCCAAGTGCGCTTCTTTTGCCAATTTTGTTTCCACTCGATTATTTTCCAAAAACATTACCCCTTCACAAATAGTTAATTTAGTTATCCTACTAGCTTCAGCGTTTATTCCTCGACTCGGCATTATATAAACATTAAAATCTTTTCCGTCACAAGATGCAGCAATTTGATAAATTTCGGCCGAATCTCCCAATCCACTTGTTTCTAAATCAAAAATTACTACATGTACGTTATTTTCGTGAGTAACTTTCTGATTAATATTAGTTTCAGTTACAAAAGGTTGAGGAAGAGCTTGCGAAATATCACTCAATCCGCATCCAGATTCATACGTGACTGCTTCTTGCTTTTCCGCTCGTACACCTGCTGATTTCTTCAGTTTTTTTAACATTGCTCGGCGTTTTTTATGTTCTGCGTTAGCTTCTTTTATACTTCTAGTCAATCGAACCTTTTCTTTACACTCGCGATATTTTTTCGTATTTTTCCCTGGAGATAAGCTGAATTTTTCGTTCAGTTTCACACATACTCAGTTCCAATATTTTTCTGCCACACAGCAGAAGCAACTCGAAAGTCAAACAATTCAGAACATAATGTCGATTTTTCGGATGTTTAGAAGTTACTATGTTCGTGAATGACTCATTACTTTGACTAGATGCACATGGTGCTAATTTTTCAGATACTTTTACGTAATTTTCTACAGTATTGGAGAGTAAAGTGATATGTCTAAAGAATTCAAAAATTCGATGGGAAAATTCACTGCCTCGTCTTCATCGACAGTAGCGTCGATTGACTTCAACGACATTATATCGCCTGGTAATAATTGTTGTATTTGGTAGTTCATTAGATCTACATCAACATTTTTTGCTGCCAAAATAGCACGATTACTGAGCCAATTGTTATTTAGATAGTTATTTATTATATCTGGGAAGATACTCGATCAGACCATTTTTAGTTTCAACAACAGTACAGAAATTGTCTGGCAATCTTATGCATTGGGTATTGTTGGCAATAACTGGGTTGATAAATAAATAACTTGAACTTGAATAGAAAAATGCCACACGTATATTATAGAAAAATTTTACATACTTAATTAGATGAAGTGTCAATACAAAACAAGGTTAACATTGTAAATATGTTACCTGGCAACATAATAAATATGGGTTTGTTCTCATATTCCAACACTCCCTCCTGAACGCAAACACATTTTACTTATACAATACAAATGTTTTTCTAGCGTTACACCCTTTGTTAAATTATCAGCTATCATATTACAACCATTAATAAATAGAAATTTAACTTTACCCTTTAAAATGTTTTCTCTAAGAAAGTGTAATCTTATATCTATGTGCTTAGTCTTAGGTTTATAACAATCTGTTGACGCTAGTCTTATTGCACTTTGATTATCACTATAAATAACTAACGCACTGTCCAGGCCTTGGCCCAGTTCTTCTTGTAGTTGATGAAGCCACAAGGCCTCCTGGGTCGCCGACGCCATCGCCATATACTCGGCCTCTGCTGTAGATAGGGCTACAGTCTGTTGCTTACAGGAACTCCAGGATATGCATGCATTTTGATAGATAAAACTGTTACCTGTGCATGATCTCCTGTCTAATGGGTCACTTGCCCAATCTGCATCGCAATACCCAGTTATTGCTTTAGAGTCTTCTTTGACATAACATAACTTGAGATCCTTGGTGCCCTGAAGATATCTCATGATCCTTTTAACTCCAAGCCAGTGTTGAACCCCTGAATTATTACAAAACTGACTCAATTTATTCACTGCAAATGTGATGTCAGGTCGTGTTACCTGTGCCAGATATATAAGACAACCAACTGCTTGCCTGTATGGGAAATTGCTTTCTTCATTTTCAGGTTTCTTATCAAATTTTATACTTACCTCTATGGGAGTACGTACTGGTTTGCACTCAGACATGCCAAAGCGTTCTAAAATTAAATTGATATATTTCTCCTGGTCAATCATAATCACACCTGCCTCACGGTTTCTTTTAACGTTTATACCAATACATTGCTGAATCTCACCTAGGTCTTTCATACAGAACTCTAACATTAATTTTTCTTTGATTTCTATAACTGTATCTTTATCATTTGTAAAAATAAGAAAATCATCGACCCATACTGCAATATATATCATTTTAAACTTACTTATTGAATAATAAATACATGGGCCAATCTTAGACCTTTCTTATCCTATTTTAATTAAAGTATTGTTCAATTTTAAGTTCCATTGCCGGCTAGTTGCTTAAGTCCTCAGATTGATTTATGGAGGTGACATACCTGGGCATTTTCTTTGTAACATTCTGGCTGTGACATGTAAATATCTGTGTCAATGTCACCCTGAAGAAATGCACTTATTGCATCCATCTGAATCATTTCCAGGTCATACTTAGCAGCTAGAGCAAGCAAGAATCGAACTGAGGAATATCTGACCACGGGAGCATATACCTCATCATAGTCATTTCCTTTTCTTTGA
This sequence comes from Chrysopa pallens, assembly GCA_020423425.1. Classification (NCBI taxonomy): domain Eukaryota; kingdom Metazoa; phylum Arthropoda; class Insecta; order Neuroptera; family Chrysopidae; genus Chrysopa; species Chrysopa pallens. The sequence goes on from JAEMTY010000068.1 coordinate 49,071, forward strand.
GCACATCCTTTGATTACTAATCTTGCTTTAAATCGAACAATATCTCCTTTTTCATTTGTTTTACTTTTAAATACCCATTTACATGGTAAAGCTCTTTTATCTGTTGGTAAATCTACTAGTGACCAAGTTTTATTCTTTATCAAAGAGTTATACTCCTCCTGCATGGCCTTCTTCTATTGGTCAGCATGCGGAGATGAAAGAGCTTCATCAAGAGTCTGAGGGTCATTTAAGTCAAATATAGGACAAAAATAACTCACGTCCGGGTCATCCTCCTTTACATACCGTATTGCTCTGCGTGGGCGTAATTTTATATGACGTGCTGGAGTCGGAATTTCCACTGATCGCTCTGGTATATAGGATGGATCATCATCATCTCCGGGCTGATAGTCATTACTGGAACTCTGGTCCAAGTTGTGTTGAATTTCTTCCTTACAGGGTTCTTCAGGTGACTGCATTCCAGGACTGTATTCCAATGTAGTTGTGATGAGATCTCTTAACAAGGCTACTCTTCTGTACAACCCGCTGTCAACAAAAGCTTGTTGTAAACTGTCCCAGACTTCTTTACATGTATTTGCACTCTGTACATGCACGTAGTTGACAGGATCTAGTAGGAGTATCAGCTTAGACTTTGCCTTTACTTCTTTCTTTTTATCCTTGTTGGTACCACAGTGTTGGTAGGTACAAGTGCGTTATCGGCGATTACACATAAATCATTAAGCACGCAATTTAGACCGACTACAACATTCTTGCCAATATAAACATTTGAGCCAATATGGGCAGCACTGATTGCGGAACCTTCACCGATGTAAACATGGTTTCCTATTTTTACTGGGGCATATCCACATATATCATTTTTATCTTTTCGATATGGTGGCCTTAATACAGAATACGGCCCAAAAATACAGTAGGTACCAATTTGTATCTCTGCTAAATCACCTCTTACGTGAGCATCGGAATGAATAATATTTTTACCTTGTGTAATAATGTTTTGCTTTCCGCATAAAAATGATTTACGAGATACTTTCGTATCACAATTAATTTCAATGAAATCATATTTATCGTAAAAAACTTCTGGAAATTCCATTGTAATTTTCGGTTTTCTTGATTGATATTGGTCGTGATGAAATTTCTTGATGAAATTCCACTTCACCGTTTCCAATATCTAATAGTTGCTGAGAAAATACTCGTGCTGTCGGATCATTTTGGAGTTGTACTCGCATGTTTTTTGTTAACCTTAGTGTTTCGACGTTTCTCCATAAAAATGATTGTTTTAAAAATGCATTGATTTCATCAGCAAAAGTAGAGCGAAGACAGTGAGTGAAGACAATGGATTGCAAGTAAATGTTATAAAAAAATCTGGACGCCCGTAATGACGGACATAAGTCATCGCGTCCTGAATGTATTCTTGCATGTTTCGTGGACTACCGATGTAGCTTGAAGGTAAAATAACTGCACTGCCGATTTCATTGGTGTTTAAGTTTCCATCGATGTTTCCAACAACAGCATCTCGTAAGTGGATGTATTCCTCTGATCGTAATTTAGCTTGGTTAAACCGAATAAATCGCAAACGTTCGCTTTCAATCTTAGAAAACATATCTACAACGTATTGATGATACAACTGACGATATCGAAGAATATAATTGTCCTGATTATGTCTAGTCATTAATCGATGCGCGTAGTAATTCATTGAACTAACTTTTTTACTTAATTCATTACCATTGATTGGATCACGCTGTTTGATATTGATGTGATATTCATCTTGTCATTGCCAGAATATCAATGGGTACTGGAGTGCGTCGTACAAACGGTGTATATCTGAAATTCTACTCACCGTATTATCTCGGTGTGTAATTTTAATAGATCTGTTGTCAACTGGATCACCAACCATAATAATAGCAACTTCATCTACTGTTGGCGCATTGAATCTGCCAGCGTGCTCTCCTGATGGTACTTTGTCAGCTTTGATGACAATTTGATAATTGTCATTTTTCAATTGTGGTGATACTCTTTTGAACAGTTGAACCAGATGATTACGGTTCTCTAAAAATATTTCCAACAATACTACAATTGCTCTCTCTTCTGCTTCTTCAATAAAATTATACTGGCATCGAGTTGTCACACGTTCTTCACAACTGCCCATAAAATTGATTTGGAGAAATTTTGGATCTTCATTAGGCATTGGCATCAATGATCCAATTTTATGGTACACTTGGCCTTGTATTTTAAATGTTGTTTCAAAATTACGACCATCAGATGAGAAATAGCAAATTTTAGATGCTCCAAATGATGCCATTTGAAAGCAAGAATTAAACTTACGTGTCTTACGCAAAAATAATTTTGAATCATTTGAAATGCCAGAAAGTAGTGATTTCAAGGGTTCAGGTGGAGTAGGGAGTAATGGTAATACAACTTTTCCGGATGCACAACACATGCCAGGTGTTTCATTGCGAAATTTTAACGCTTGACAATATTTACATATTTTGTCCATCGCACCGATGATAACTTTGGGGTCAGCTGAGTAATTAATGTCTGGTGCATAATTAAACGCCAGACGAACAAATGATTCTCGTGTTAATGTATGGCTGGTCCGTTGACTTTCTCGGTTTCGTTGTCTAAATGAATCTATGTCTTGTTCACGTGTCGCTCTTGTTCTCGATAAATAGTCTTGTAGACGATTATCATGCTGTTCCATTGATTCATGTGCACGAATATCTGCTATATGGATTCATCGAGCTGCATTTCTTTCTGCTCTTTGCTCAACTGATTCGTGGGCTCTCTCTAGACGTCGATGTCGAGCATTGTGGAGGTTAGATTTCTTTGGTGGAATTTTACTGAGAATAGTGATTAAGTTAGTTAAAATTCAATCAAAATAAAAAAAAATTACAAAATTCTGCAGTCAAGATAACCCTGTTTAAAAATATTGATTGAAAAAAATTCACTTTTATGTAATTTGAATTTTTTTTTGCAATAATTTCAATTTCTTTCTATGTTTATAAAGATATACAATTTACAAAGAGCGGATTTTTTCAATTTGTTTCACTCAATATTTTTAATCAGTTAGTTAAAATTCAATCAAAATTAAAATAAATTACAAAATTCTGCAGTCAAGATAACCATGTTTAAAAATATTGATTGAAAAAAATGCACTTTTATGTAATTTGAATTTTTTTTTCAATAATTTCAATTTCTTTCTATGTTTATAAAGATATACAATTTACATAGAGCGAATTTTCTCAATTTGTTTCACTCAATATTTTTAATCAGGGAAAACTAACCTTTTTAAAAAAAAATAAATTTTGTTGTATTTTAATTTTTTTGTTCATATATTTTGTTGTATTAATGAAACTGAAATTTAGTAGTTGAAAAGGAATATTCAGAATTATATAGAGCACATGAAATTAAATGAGAAATAATAAATGAGAAATAATCCAGAAAAATCGATGTTACGTTATAGATCGATCAAAATATCACATTGCACCACGTGTTGTTGAAAAACAAATTTCGAATTCCAACGTGGCGCCATCTATGAGAAGTTCACAATAGATGGTCCGACAGTCCATCTGTTTGAGACTTATGAAACTTACGATTAATAACAAACATCAACATTGACAATCAGTTTATTGTTAATTATAAATTATTAAGACCATTAATCGAAATATAAACTATCCTATATCTCAAGTTAGACCGAATTACACATAAAATGCCAACTTTCATCGAAATCGGTTGACTTGGTGAAGAGTTCACTGGGAACATACATATGACACTGGATTTTAATATATTAAGATTGACATTTTTCAAAATTTTATGGTAAGTTTTATGAACATTTAAATACTCCATATAAGTCTGAGCATTAATAATTTGCATACAAAAACTTCATTTATCTAGCACATGTATGATCCATACACAAAAAATTTTTGTTTTCATATATGATCACGATTTATAACTCCAATATTATAACAACGTAAACAAATGACTTATAACTGATGTAACGATATGATGTTCTTGTTACTTCAGTTTTACGTAAAAGTGGGAACTTTTGTCTAGTTTAATATGACGGCATTATTATATCATTTTTACGTTAGGAACCTGACCTGTACCTTATGTAATCATATGACTTACTAATTACATAAATAATACATAAAAATATGACTCCGATGTGACGTCACAGCATGATGAAAATATGATATAATATGTACGTAACAGTTAAGTCATATAAATGACATATCAAAGTCAAGTTTGATGTCAATATGAGGTCATAGTGATGTAATACAACATGACATTTTTGGACCTCTGTGTGACCCATATATGATGTCATTTTAAAGTCATGTGTTCACTGGGAATTAATAATTTTAATTAACTGAATAATTGTATCCAGAGTATATGTGTATTGCGCTTGCGTCAACTTTTCATTTACAGCGGTATTTTTGAAAAGTATAGTCATAAACATAGTGATTACACTAAGTTTTAGTTATTTATGGATTAAGAGATTGAAGGCTGTTTCATACATGCATCATGCAACTTTCTTTATCATATTATTGCAATTTAACAATAAATATATTCTACATAATTTTTTTTTTATACAAAATGTTGTTTTTGCTTTCATTTTTGGCTTTTTACTATTGCAGAGGGAATGTTTTTAATGATTTCAGTATAAGTAGCTTTATAAGAGTATAAGTAGCCTACATCTTTGACCCACTTCTAAAACTTAAAATATTATAGAGGTTAACATAAACTTAAATTTAAAAAAGAAAACAATTAACAAATTTACTTAACATACGATGTATTAATATACAAATTTCAATTAACAACAATATCATATAATTTTTTTCTTATTATTTTCCAACCAACTAGAGTTGTCAGTTTCCTAATTCAATAATAATTAATGAAAAAGCACATTTTTAAAATTATTTCAAAAATTTGTTAGGTTCTGTAAATCAAATATGAATTACTGATTTGTTATAGTATATGAATACATGATTTTGTAGAGAACGTTTTTCTGACATTTTATTCTTTAATCGAATAGAAAAACCCAGAGACATTAAAAGAAAACTAAAAAATGTGGCCATGTTGTAAAAATGCCATCAAACTTTGGAAGAATATACTATTATAATACTCGAGAATACTGTTTCAAATGGATATTACCAAAGTACTATACACATAGGTTTTCCTACGTTTCCATCAGTAAATCCTCTTTAAGACCTGTCAATTTCAAAATGCTTAATCAAAATTTTTTATCTAAACCATGTGTATCTATTTGTTTCTACAATTTTTTATTTTTTAATATTGAAAAAAACAGTTAAATTTTTTTTTTTCAAGAAAAGTACTTTTATATATTTATATATTCATATTTTGATTATAAATCCGCCATTGTTATTCCTCTTGAACATTTGTCAGTCGTACGTTGGATATATACAGCAGGATATATTACTCATACCAGTGAATAGGTAATTTAAGCTGTTTATACACGTGACAAGGATTGTGAGTTAAAAGTAACAGTACAAATCAAATCATGATCATATATACCAAACACTTGTAGTAGAAATAAGAAGGAAAAAAATATTGTCGTCTTTGAAAAATATGTAATTACCCGTTTTTACCCGAATTTTCAAATAACTCAAAAAACAGGTAATAACCCGTAAAATTGCGTCGGATGCACACTTTAGGTTATATCATAAAAATCATAAAAATATTGACAGAACATGTTAACTAGTGTGTGTATAGAAATATGAGTGTATTAATTTGTGTGTATCAGTTGTGGGTCGTGGTGGGTACTCTACTTACATGCATGGCAACTTATAATAGCAGCCATTAATTAAACACTTTTGGTCATATTTTTTTAATATCGATAGTCCAAACCTCTTTGCATGACCGTCTTTTTGATAGTTTCAACGGACAAGTTTTTGACTTTTGTGTAAAAAACATGCCGGAAATTACAAATCTCTCGTGTGTGAATTAGTGTAATGATTACTTTAGTAGTGGTAAGATTTATAGTAAATAATAAAAAACCCTGAAAGTGTATACGTATCGAACTTTTCGTTGGGTAACCCGTAAGGTCAGACAACGGACTTGCATACCAGGTTATTATACTAAACGATTTTATAAGGTGCACTTAAAAGTCGCAGCATGCAAGTGGAATATATAATGAGAAATACTCTTCGAAAAGCCCTCCATTTTAATTTCAATTTTGTGCATACATAATTTCAAAATATTTGAAATTGAAATATTTTACATAATGGAGCACGAATCTAACAGCTGTAGAAAATTCCTCTAAATAAAAACAACAAAAAATGATTTTACTTACACGTGTAAAAACTTTTTTGTTTTAAGAAGTAACTTAATTTCAAAAAGGTATAACTTAACCTCGATAGCTTTAATAAAACATTTTCAATCAAAATCAATCTTGATATTACAAAAACTGTTTGTATAAAGTATATTTATGATCTTGTAATTTATTGAAAATATTAATTTTTTATATTCTGATTCGTAAATAATTCAAATAAGAATTGTATATAAATGTTTTATTAATGCTTTCAATATGAAAATTAGCACTAATGAAGCACCTGTTATTCTGCTGCGTGAAGTGAAGTGAATAAGTTTGGCAAAACAGAACCTTATTCCATAAAATTTATAATGTTACCACAAATTTTTCAATCATTAATCAAAATTGTATGTATTTCGATAGGAGCCATTGTAAATCGCTGGTCATAATAAAGTGAGTAACGCTTCATAACAACCACAGTCGCTGGAGACATGTTTAAACGCCATTATGCTCTATCTCCACTACCACGAGCTCACAACGGCACATCTAATGACATCTCATTTTAAGATATAAGGTTGGTAACCGAAAAAATTTCTTTGTATAATTATAAAATCAGAATTAAGTGGTAACTTATGCTTCTTCAGCAGATGATTTTAATTATATTATATTAAAACATTTTTATTAAGTTTAAAAGTAAATTATTTAAATACCTCACTAAAATCACATATAAATAATAAAAGATTGAATATATAATTTAAACACTTAAAACGCTCAAGCATCGTTCCACTTTTGTTTGTGATTTGAACATACAGTATTGGAAAAAACTTTGGTCGTTGTAAGAGTCAAATCGAACGCACTCTAAACTTATAAATCAGTTCGTATATTGTCAAATTACTTAACAGCCATCACAGCATCCTTGTTACGCTTATACAAAGCCTATATATCCTATTTACTGCTACAAGTACAGAAACCATAAAGTCTATTTCAGACACGTATATTAAGATATTATGTGCTTGTGCTTATAATAAAAGAATACAACTACGAAAATAATATATATGAACAACAAAAGAATGAAATATTTGAAAAAAATATTGTAGAATATCAACAAATTAGTGATAGTACAGAAAAAATATTTTTGTGTGACTTTTGTGTTAAATGATTTTCCTTAAAAAATGTTTTAATTCAACATTAACGAATTCTTACTGAAGTAAAAAACCTTTTAAATGTGTAATTTGTGATAAAAAATATTCAACAAAGAAGTTTAAACATAAAAAACGAACTCAGTAAAAAAAATGTTTTTCGTGTTATAGTTGCAATAAAATATTTATTTTGAAACATTAAAAAGTAAACCCATTAAGTATGTATTTTAAAATACAAACTGAAAAAGATACTTGAGCTGCATACAAACGAATTCATACTACAGAAATAACTTTTTTTGTTCGAAGTTATAGTTTATAAACGATTTATACAATTGAAAATGCTTTCAAAATCTTAGAATGTGAAATTTGTGATAAAACTTTCACTCTACTATGTAATTTTATTAAATCCAAGACCCCATAATCAAACTTTAAAAAAAACATTCTAGAAGAAAACCTTTCTAATACAATGTTTGTGAAAAGACATTTCGTGTTTATATTAAAATCATAAATACTGGAATATATGGTGTGATAAAAAATTTTGAACTAAAAAATAATTAAACACGTAAACAGTTTTACATGTGAAATGTTTTTAATAACATCAATGTTTTAAAGAAGTTTTAGCCAGTTTAAATCTTTCAATCTTATAAAAAATTATTTCTTTTTATGAAGTTCTTGGCCGAATTAACTAAGGAAAACAGATCAAATCAAAATCATTATTTCAACACGTCTCCTTCATCATATAATTTCTTTAAATAGTCAAGATGATAATTTTTTTAATTTGCACCCACGTAAACATTGTGTAAAAATATCTGCAATCTGATCATCAGTGAAAAGTTTTATGAAAGTAATTAAATTATTTTTATCATAATCATGTGCAAAATGATAATTGTCGTCAATTATGTTTCAAATAATTGGAATATTCCTAGTTTACCTGCGAGTGCATAGTATTCAGCAAGAGTAGTAGGTCTTGTTATAATTTTTTGTGTTTTATTAAGGTATCCATAATACTGGATTGTCAAAAACTGTAATTAATGTTCCAGCCGTAGACTTTCTATACATATCATATTTGCTTCCCATTCAACGTATGAATATATTTTGTGGTCAAATGATACTAAAAAATCGAATTAGGTACAATGAACATTTCTGTTCTTTCAAATTTTAATATAATCTCCATTTGTGTTTTAAGACATAATAAATAATGTCTTAAAATATTCTTTGAAATATATATTTCAAAGACTTGTAATAAAAAGTGAGTGTTATCGAACGTATATATATATATATATATATATATATATATATATATATATATATATATATATATATATATATATATATATATATATATATATATATATATATATATACTAAAATATAATAATATTTCCCTGATTGAAAAACTTTTTTTTCGGAAAACCTACATAATAGCAGACCCAGCCACGCGTTGTTGTTACAATTTGGAGCACCGGGTATTTGTTGTGGGGCAACCGGTATTTATTACCAGTCATCAGGTATTTCGTGTAGGAAACCCATGCCACGAAATTTTTATATTTACACCTCGTTTTTGGTATGCGGCCTCTGGGTTGGGCAACGATCTTGTTTCTTGATAAAAGTATCAAATCGAATTTAAATTTTTATTCATGAATTTAGAAAATTTCCTCATGAAAAAAAATTGGGATGCCTTCCGTTTTTATGTCAATGTTGTGCATACCAAATTTCATAACAATTCGATAAGTATTTTTGGAATTATTTTGGCCCGAATGTTGAAAGAAATACAATGCATATTACATGAATTTAAGTCAACAGCTTGTTAGAAGCACGCTTTATTATATTAATAACAGATGTGGATAATCGATCTTAAGGCAGTCTATCAACAGCTGTTAAAAGCACACCTCTTATGTAAAGGGAGAGTGTTTCTTACACCTGTTGACTTCAATAACATGTAATATACACATCTTATAATTTTCCAGCTCAAATAACTCAAAAAATCCAAATGTAATTAAATTGCCCTGAAATAAAATGCTGTACTTACTCAATTTTTTATTTATTGGTAAAAATAAAAAGTTTCATTCTTTTGGTTCATTTGGATTAATCATAATTTTTTATTTTTTAATAATAATTATTTTTTTAAATAAAATTCGTTAATACAATTCCATGTTAATATTGGTTTTTGTTGTATCAAAATTGTACAGAATTCGCAAAAATGTAAAGGTAATTATAATATTGATCCATGAAATTAAATACTAAATTATTAATGAAAAAATAAACTCATTCTTTTATACTCTATAGCTTGATTCCATTTGTGCTCTATGTAGAAATTTTTCTAATCATTCTGTTTGTCATTTTCAGCCATTTGATTATCTGCATATTCTTCAGATGGTGGTGACGATGTAAATTGAACTTGTTGTGGAAATGATTCACTTATTTGTTCCATTTCGCGTTTGTAATTATCTGAGGGAAAGGCTATTAATCCATCCATGTCACGCAATTCATGAGCTTGAGGGACTGGCCATAAAAGTATCTGTTAATTACTATCCGTTAATTCATTCGGATTAGACGGTGTTTTTTTATCATCATTTTATCTTTCGTTGCCAGGTTGATCAATTATTTAGCAGAATTTGCAATTAAATGGATTCGTGCACTCATATCTCACCGATTTGTTTTTGCGGCAAATTAACACATTCATTTTTAACTTCCCGAGAATAATTTGGAAAAGTAGTTGAATAATCATTTTCAAAATTTGGCTGCATTCGTTCAACTTTTCTGTTTGGATTCGTGTCATCATAATGCCGGCTGATTTGATTTTGCGGCAAATTAACACATTCATATTTAACTTCCTGAGAATAATTTGGAAGAGTTGTTGAAAAATCATTTTTAAAATTTGGCTGCATTCGTTCAATTTTTCTGTTTGGATACGTGTCATCATAGTGCTGACTGATTTGATTTTGCGGCAAATTAACACATTAATTTTCAAAATTTGGCACCATTCGTTCAATTTTTCTGTTTGGATTCGGGTCATCATAATGCTGACTGATTTAATTTTGCAGCAAAAAACACATTCATTTTTAACTTCCTAAAAATAATATGGAAGACTAGTTGAATGATCATTTTCAAAATTTGGCTGCATTCGTTCAATTTTTTGTTTGGATTCGTGTCATTATAATGCTGACTGATTTGATTTTGCATCAAATTAACACATTCATTTTTAACTTTTAATTTTTAATTCTTTCACGAAATTATTAGGACGATCTTTCTCAGGCCCAGAATGTACTATTCTAATTGTGCACATTCAAATCATTGCGAATGTAATCTTTAATCGATGGTGTACAAGATTGGACAAAACTAACATCAATTCTCGACGCTTTTGAGTTACCATTTTACACTTAAAAAAAAAATGTTACCGAAGTTTCTTGGCACATTTTTTATTATGTGTAAAAAAAAAGACCGTCAAATATTAAAACATCAATTCGAGGTGGCTTCTTTAATTTCTACGCATTTTATCAAAGCATATTTGTCGGTTTTGCAAATGGTTCCATCAAAATGTCACAATGATAATCATTCTGATGTCATCAGATATTATAATTCAGCGTAAAATTTATTAAAATGTCAATATTATAGTCCATTGAAATTCCCAGCATACGTCCAAATAAATCCCTTTTGAACTTTTATTATTGAATTTTTCCACCTACTTGAACTTTTTTCGTCTTTTCATAATCTTTGGAAAAATTATTATTAGATTATTTTAAAATAGCTTTTTCAAATCGATTTATATCAGATTGACACAATAAATGCATTTCGAAGGATTGCTTCATTACCTTCTATATTTAATAAAAATTGTTCTACTGGCAGTGATGCGGATTTCCCTGATGAAATATTTACCAATTGGTCTATAGAAACATCTACACTGAAAGGGTTAATAAATTGATCAAAAGTAGCGATAAATTTTTTCAGCTGTTGATTTTCCGGTTATTATGAGATTTTCAGTTGAAATTGACTGCTTTGTATGCGAATTCGCTTCCCTGAATTTATGAACGCCTTCAAGATCAAGCTTAGTATTCTCCCAAGTTGCATTTCAAAAATGATGGTAGTAATTTTAAAATTGGTTTCCTAGGTTACGATAATTTATGAATATTCTACTTATAACTTCAAAGCTTTTTTATTTGTTTTTATAATGGAATTGAAAACAGTCATCTAGTTCGCTAAATAGACACAATATTTTAACTTACTTGTCATAATTATATGAGGTTTCTGTATTATGTTCATTTATGTTCATTTCAGATGAGAAATTTTCGTCTCTAACTTTCATACATATTATAAAGCTCTCCGATGATGGTGGATTCGTTTCGTCAAGATGCCCAATTTATTCGAGGTTTTCAATATTTTGGGAGCGTCAAACCTAAATCCGTTGTGAGCTAGTAAAATAACTTTGCCACCAAAACTTTGTAAGTAAGTTATAAAGTCCAAGTGCGCTTCTTTTGCCAATTTTGTTTCTACTCGATTACTTCCCAAAAACATTTCCCCTTCACAAATAGTTAATTTAGTTATCCTACTAGCTTCAGCGTTTATTCCTCGACTCGGCATTATATAAACATTAAAATCTTTTCCGTCACAAGATGCAGCAATTTGACAAATTTTGGCCGAATCTCCCAATCCACTTGTTTCTAAATCAAAAATTACTACATGTACGTTATTTTCGTGAGTAACTTTCTGATTAATATTAGTTTCAGTTACAATATGTTGAGGAAGAGCTTGCGAAATATCACTCAACCCGCATCCAGATTCATACGTGACTCCTTCTTGCTTTTCCGCTCGTACACCTGCTGATTTCTGCAGTTTTTTTTAACATTGCTCGGCGTTTTTTATGTTCTACGGTAGCTTCTGTTATACTTCTAGTCAATCGAACCTTTTCTTTACACTCGCGATATTTTGTCGTATTTTTCCCTGGAGATAAGCTGAGTTTTTCGTTCAGTTTCACACATATTTTTCTGCTACACAGCAGAAGCAACTCGAAAGTCAAATAATTCACAACATAATGTCGATTTTTCGGATGTTTAGAAGTTACCATGTTGTTGAATGACTCATTACTTTGACTAGATGCACATGGTGCTAATTTTTCAGATACTTTTACGTACTTTTCTATAGTATTAAAGAGTAAAGTGCGTAACTTAGGATCCGATAGAGACTTTGACTTGAGTTTTAAATTTCTCTTTATTTATGATTTTGTTTTGTATACATGGCTTGTACATTTATTATTTGTCTATTATACATAGTACATACTAAATAAATAAATACAATATTCACAATATGTACAGATCTTTTTAGCTTAAGCTAAGTTATCAAGTAATGAGCTGTTTGGAAGCTAATGCTTAATTTTAAATGGCACTTTTTCAACGTCGTCATATATTAATTGTTTGAAAACAGTGAGATGATTTAATCGTTCGTTATAAAATAATTCAGTTTGTTCTTTTATAGAATGATAAATTTCTTTTATTTCTAATTTGTTATGTAAGTCTATATTAGAGGTACGTGGTGGTGCTTTACTTTTCATTCTAAGTATATTATTTTCTAGGACCCTCATTTTTCTTATATTAGTATCACATGTGTAACTCCACATTGGTGCTGCGTACATTAAACTTGGTTTTATTAAACTATTGTATAATATTAATTTGTTTTTTAAACTTAATTTACTATTTTTACATATAAGTGGAAGTAGTATGCCTTTTATTTTATTTGCTTTTTCGCACGTATAGTTTATGTGCTCTTTAAATGTTAGTTTCTTATCTAATATTGCACCTAAGTATTTGACTTGATTCTTTAGATCAATTTTAATATTAGTAACTGTGATGTTTAAATCATCTGGTTTAATTCTTTTTTTCTTATAGTTTTTAGTTTTTTTGCTAAACATTATTAATTCAGTTTTGTTTTCATTTATTTTAATTTTCCATTTGTTAAAAAATTTTATTGTTTTGTTTAGTTGTTCTTGTGTTAGACTAACTGCATTCTTTTTACACCATGAAGCGACAAAGAGAGCAGTATCGTCAGAAAATAACGCAATTTGTGTTCTAGGATTTTTTGGAATTTTGTTGATGAAATATAAAAAGAGCATTGGGCCGAGGATTGATCCTAGCGGAACACCTGCGGCTATGCTTTGTTTTCGTGAAGCTATATTGTTAACTACCACTTTAAAGTATCTATTTGTTAAATATTTATTAATGAGTTAAATCAAATAATACGCAAAATTTAGTTCTATGAGTATGTATACTAAGCCTCTGTGCCAGACGGTATCAAAAGCTTTTTCAATGTCAATTAGTATCATGGCTGTAGATTTATTTATATTTAAGTTATTAGAAATGTATGCTGTTATCCTTACAAGTTGATGAACTGTACTTCTTTTTTCTCGAAAACCAAATTGTTCGTCTATTAGTAAACTGTTATTTTTTTCAAATGTTTTGATTCTGCTTAAAATAATGATTTCGAATATTTTACTAAGTGTTGATAAAATGCTTATCGGACGGTAATTTTGTGGAAAAAGTTTATCTTTGCCTGGTTTTTGGAAAGCTAATACATTTGCTGTTTTCCATTCGTTTAGGAAATAAGATATTTGTAGGCAACTGTTATAGATATATGGTAATTGTACTAAGGCTTTTGTTGGTAAGTTTTTTAATGCAATGTTCTGAATACCGTCTGGCCCAGGTGCTTTTCTTGGTTTTGTGTTTTTAATAGCTTTCGCTATTTCGCTTGGTGTTGTGAGTATTATTTCATCTGTGTTCATGGTTGTATTAATAAGGTAATGTATGCGTTATTTACTGTCTCTTCCATCTCTTCATCGCCATCATCTTCCGTGATGCGATGGACTGACTCAAAATGTTCTGCGAGGACATTTGCTTTCTCATAATCTGAGAAAACAAGTCCATTTCGTCCGTGTAAAGTGGGAATACTAGCATCAGATTTTTAAGTAAATGATTTTGCTGTTTGCCATAATGTATTGTTATTTACTTTTAGATTTTATAATTATTTATCCCAGGATTCGTTGTTGTGTAGTTTCATAGCTTTTTTGATATCTTTAGAAAGCTGATTCCTCAGCTTTCTAAATGTATCGTGACCTGTTGTCTGAAAAGCTCGCCTTATGTTGTTTCTTTTTCTAATTAATGTGAGTATTTCATCAGGAAGTGATTTAAATTGACTATTGTAATTTATTTTGGGTATTGATGCTTCTAGTGCGTTACCTATTGTTCTAGTAAGATAGGAGACTTCCACATCTATATAACTCTTTGTTTTTAACTGTTTACTCAATATTAAATTGGAGGATATAATGTGACTAAAGAGTGGCCAATCGGCTTTTTTGTAATTTAATTTAGGCGTTCTAGTTTTAGTTATATTTTTTCGCAATTCTAGTTTAAGTATTAGTGGTAGATGGTCAGAATCGAGTTCGTTTACTGTATCTATTGTACTGTTATATTGAATATTTTTAAAAATAGCAAAGTCTACTGTGGATGGTAGTCCACCGTTAGTTGGATATAGTGTGTAGTTTATTTGTCACTTTTATTGTTAAGTTATTTAGATTTGCATAATCGTAAAATGGTTTGCCATTGTAGTTATTTATTTTGCAATTCCAAAGAGTATGTTTCGAGTTGAAGTCTCCTATCAATATAACCGTTGACGAGCTATTTAATAGGTTTCCTAATTCATGTTTATCTATTTTGTTAAGTATCTTATCTATTGTTGGCCCTACGTATACAGAAAAAATATTGATGTTGTTTATTTTTATTTCGAATACTTCTTTAGTATTGAAATTTATTCTATTTGTTTCTTGAAAATTAAGCGTGTTTTTGATTATAATAATTAACCCTCCACCTGCTGTGTTACCCGGCCTATCTTGTCTAACAACAACATATCCTGAGAAACTGCTAAGTTTGTTTTTAGCTAGTTTAGTTTCATTTAACATCATTATATCTACATCATAAGAACAAATAAAGTTTTTAAACTCTGTCCATTTATCAGTCAGTCCATTCGCATTCCAGTGTCCTAATGTCAATGTATTCTTAATATTATTCGCCATTTTGATTGTTTTTTTCTTCAGCTTCGTATCCTATAGCAGTAGTAAAATCTATAATAGCATTGAGCTGAGCTTGACGATTTATAGGATTTTCACGTAGATTTGAATTTAAGATTTTAATTTGATTAAAAATTTTGGTAAAATCACATACTTGCTGAATGGACTTT